>JALJEV010001378.1:0-10378 GCA_026586105.1 Hylodesmum podocarpum
TCATACCATCCTCACTTATTAAATCGCGCCGGGCGCGATTTCCACTCAATACAGGGCGCGTTTCGTACCTTAGGGAAAGCTCGTACAGAAAAGGGATCAAGACGCAATGATGTTGCTTCGTCACGTGCTCGCTCTTCCAAGTTGCTTCGTCGTGCTTGCGTCTTATGAGTTGCTTCGTCCGTGCGTACTCCACCCGAGTTTGTTCCGTCTCGATGAAGTAGTCTCGTCGTAGAAAGAGTTTCGTCCGAACTTGCTTCACCGAAGTTTGTTTCAAATCGATGAAGTAGTTTCGTCTAAAGAAGTGAAGTGTTCCGTCTGTGCTTGTTCCATCTTACGGATGAGTGTCGTCTAACGCCAAGAATGAGTATTTTGTCTATGTTTACTTCTTCTAAGTTGTTCCGTCTGTACTTGTTTTGTCTGAATCTCCAGATTGATATTTTCGTCTGTAGCTCAATACAGACGATACATCCAATACAGACGATACACCCAAGACAGACGATACCAAGTTCAGACAGACGATACAAGAAGGTCCAAAGACAGACGACACAAAATACAGACGATACATCAAGCTCAGACAGACGATACCAAGCCCACAACAGACGATACATCAAGCTAAGAAGACAACACCAAGTTCGGGAATGGGATTTACGATACCAAATTCAAGACAGACGACAGGACGAACGCGCAAAGCGCGTATGGCGCGCTTTCATCTGCTGTTTCTCCGCTTCAAACGCGCCGGGCGCGCCATCTTAAGTGGGTGGCGCGTTCCACTGCTTCCCTTGTTTTACAAGCGCGCCAAGGCGCGAAATGGTTAATGAGAGGCGCGTTTCATCGTCTATATAATCATGCGTGGGGCGCGAAACTTAACGACTTTTTTTTAGACTTCATAATTCAGTTTTCTGTTAGCTTCTTCTGCACACTTCTCTCGTTTTTCTCTCTTCTTTCCTTCTCTTCTCCACTTTCGTTCTCCATCCTTCTCCATCAAATCAAGAGGATTCTTGAAGAATTAGAGCTTGTGGAAGCAAGATCTAAGGATTCATGGAGCTTATCTTGGTTTTGATTTCTATTTTTGTTCTTTCTTTTTCTGTTTCCATGTTAGGCTAAATCATTAGGTTAGGGAAGGGGATTTCAATTCCAGAACACTTGTAATGAAGTTCTATGTTGATTCAATTGTAATTTCGGATTAATTGATTGAGCTCGTCCTACTTAATTGCAATTTCTCGAGGTTTGATTCATGAAGCTCAAACAGTGATAGGAATATTAACTGCTGAAATTGATTGAGCTACACCTTGAGTTTTTGTTTCTCATTTCAATTATGCCTTCGGAAGATTGATAGTTGAATTAGGAGAGGAATTGCATCATTATAACAGTGCATGAGTCTAGGAATAGAACTTGCATGTTATGAGACATTGTGAATTTATCGAGCTTCTTGAATGTATTTCTATTTTCACCTAAGGGATTAGAGATTATAGAAGTCATTCAAAGTGATTAAAGACCTAGGAATAGGCTTAGTCTAAGGTATCACAAATTCTAGTCTCCGATTGATTGATTTACATTGAATTGATATAAGACTTAGTTACATGAAGGAAGGAATTGAATGACCTATTCCCTAACTGTTTTCATTTCTGAAACTTAAACATTTACTGCTCTTAATCATTCATTTTACAGCATTGATTCTTTTTTGCATAATTACTTAGTTACACACATGATTTACTACAACTGTTATTCCTAATAGCAAGCATATTAAGCAGTCGATAATTCACAACTAGTCTCTGTGGTTCGACAACCCTTACTCTTATTTTTCTAAACTTTTGACGACCGGTACACTTGCCGAAAGATTGACACATACATATTTTAAAAGTCAACAACATGTCAAACTCCCCCTGCATGCTATTCACAAACTCTTCACACAGAGATTTATTAGTTGATCCAAATATAATATCATCAACATAAACTTGAACCAACAAAATACAATTTGACTTCCTCCTTATGAAAAGAGTTTTGTCAACATTACCTCTGCAGAACCCTTTTGACAAAAGAAATTTACTTAGCCTTTCATACCATTGTCTAGGGGCTTGTTTAAGACCATATAGGGCCTTCTTGAGTTTGTACACATGTTCAGGATATCTGAAATCAGTGAATCCAGGAGGTTGTGAAACAAAAACTTCTTCATTGATATAACCATTCAAGAAAGCACTTTTAACATCCATTTGAAACAACTTGAAATCATGTATGCAGGCAAAAGCAAGTAAAACTCTAACAGCTTCTAGTCTAGCAACAGGGGCATAGGTTTCACCAAAATCTATTCCTTCTTGTTGATTATATCCCTTAGCTACTAGTCTAGCCTTATTTCTAACCACAACTCCATTCTCATCTAACTTATTCTTAAACACCCATTTTGTTCCAATTACATTCATATCTCTTTTAAAAGGTACTAACTCCCATACGTTATTCCTTTTAAACTGATTCAATTCTTCTTGCATAGCATTCATCCAATATTCATCATTTATAGCATCATCAACACAAGAAGGTTCAAATTGAGATACAAATGCATAATCATCACAGAACATGTTATGAGTAGATCTAGTAGATACTGTAACATCCCAAAAATTTAAATATAGTTTAAGAGAGGTTTTTATAACAGAGAGAAATATAAAAATAAAAATTAAGAATTTTTGAAATTACTGTAGTAAATAGTAAATTACTGTATAAATAGTAAATTACTGTGCAAATAGTTAATTACTGTGCAAATAGTAAATGACTGTGCAAATAGTAAATTACTGTGCAAATAGTAAATTACTGTGGTAAATAATAAAATTACTGTGGTAAATAGTAAATTACTATGGTAAATAGTAAATTTACTGTGGTAAATAGTAAAATTACTGTGGTAAATAGTAAATTTACTGAGGTAAATAGTAAAATCACTGAGGTAAATAGTAAAATTACTGTAGTAGAATATTCTGTGGAATATTCTGTGGAATATTCTCGTGGAACATTCTCGTAGAATATTCGTGGAACATTCTCATTAGAATATTCTCGTGGAACATTCGTGGAATATTCTAGAATATAGAATATTCTGTATAATATTCTGTAGAATATTCTATATTCTGTAGAATATTCTGTAGCAAATAGTACCTTGGGAATTCTATAAATAGGGCCTAGGGATTTCAGATGAGAAAACAAACCAAAGAACATTTCTATATTCTCTCAAGCTCTCTCTTAGGAAGAAATATCTCTAAAAGAGGAGCAAGTAAGTAGAGGAAGAGTATAGGAAGCTGGGAGAAACCTGTAAGGGGAGCTGTCCTTATCCTTCTTTTCTATCCTTTGTTTTGTTGATACTTTCATTATCTTTCTTTAGTTTCTTGCAGTAGTGGGAGTCCTTTTTCTTATCCTACTCTTCTATTCTTTGTTTTGTTGTTACTTTCATTATATTTCTTTAGTTTTTCGGATACTAAGGTGCGAAGATAATTCTTAGTATGCTCGTGGTTGCGGTTTTGTCCGATCTTCCACATCGAACGCAATTATTCTTGTTACGAGGAAAAGTGTGGTATCTTTTTATTGGTTCTTGATGTTTCCTTGATAATTCTTGGTGTTTCTTGTTTCTTGGTTTCTTGATTTATTGGTGTTTATTGGTGTTTCTTGGTGTTGATTTCATATCGAAATATGTCTGGTTTTGAGTTGGATATGAATAAGTGGTGACATGCATGGTTACATGAAATTGGTGATGGACTTGAATTGCTTAATGACCGATTTGAAATGCCTAGTGGAGAGGCAATATTCTAAGATTGCTTGGTGAATAGGCAATGCTTAGAAGGTTTTGAAATGAATATGACCTAGTAAAGAGGTCAAGATTTAAAATGTGATAAAGGTCATTATACAATTCAAGGTCCTAGAACATGTTGCATTGATGACTGGATAGTAGTAGATCAAGTCGTAAGTCACGGATTCCGTCCGAGTGAGTGGAATGCCGTGGACTGGGGGGTTCTCTTGGTGGGGAAATTGCCCTCGCTCATGATGATCACATGTTGGGGGGAGGTCCACCGGACACCGAGGGAACTCGACAAATTACGGAGTGTCTACCTCTGGTGGGTCTGATTGAGGGTGAGAATCAGATGCCCCAGGCTATTTTCAGTGGAGGGCGCCACATTGCATTTCGAGTGAAGAGTGAAAATGCATGGTGAAGGTGCATGCATCATATAGAATTAGGAGCATACATTATTAATTGTGGGTTTGATTGAATGTGTGATTCATTGGAATTCATGCCTTAGTCATTGATTGTGATTGATGGTTTGTTTGATTTGGTTTATGGTTGTCGGTTGCCTTACTTTGTGATTGATATTTTGTTGATCATGGATTAGTATGGAAGTATTATTCTAAAAATGATATTTTCGATGAAATTTCTAAATTTATAAAAGAAAAGGTTTTCCTCGAACTACAATCAAATTTTTATAATTATGGTTAAGGAAAGCTCACCCTTGCAATTCTATTTTTACAGATTTGCAGGATTGAGAAGTTGTCACTGTTTCGCAATGATTGTTACTACTATCTTGTTTGCTATGTTTTGCATGTAGAAGTGTTGAGTAAATGTTCTAAGGTAGTAGAAAGGTAGTTATGTAAAATAATAATAGGACAAAGTTATGTAATCTGGTTGTAATGAACTTTAAAACCTATGTAATAAAAGTGTTGTTTTCTAAATCTCTCTTTTATCTACTATATCATTAACCACTTTAAATTACAAAATATAAGTAAAATAAGTAAATAAGAGGAGGGTGTTACAGATACTCCCTTATGGATGTCTCCAATGATGTTGTCAAGAGATAAATCTCTTGGTTTCCTCCATTCTTTTGGAAACTCATGAGAAGTAGTTGGTGGTTCTTGCTGTTCTTCTTTGCTTGTGCTTTCTTCACCTACATGCTCATCATCATCAACAAACACACTTCCCTTTTGGGGATTGTTAGTTTCATCAAACTTGACATGCACAGATTCCTCAATGCACATTCTCCTTTTATTAAAAATTCTATATGCTTTACTTGATGATGAATACCCAATAAACACACCCTCATCAGCCTTGGCATCAAACTTACCAAGAGGCTCTTTGCTATTATTCAAAACAAAACACTTACACCCAAATACCCGAAAATGAGAGATATTGGGTTTCTTGCCTTTATAGAGTTCATAGGGGGTTTTCTTTAAAAGAGGTCGAATCACAATTCTATTTAGAACATAGCACGCAGTTGGAAAGCGCATCGCCCAAAAATATTTAGGCAAATCACTTTCATTCAACATAGTTCTTGCTAGTTCTACTAAAGATCTGTTTTTCCTCTCAACAACCCCATTTTGTTGTGGAGTTCTTGGAGCGGAAAAATTGTGATCGATTCCATATTTTTCGCAAAACTTTTCAAAATGTTT
The DNA here is from genome assembly GCA_026586105.1 of Hylodesmum podocarpum. Classification (NCBI taxonomy): domain Eukaryota; kingdom Viridiplantae; phylum Streptophyta; class Magnoliopsida; order Fabales; family Fabaceae; genus Hylodesmum; species Hylodesmum podocarpum. The sequence continues at coordinate 5,410 of JALJEV010001378.1, forward strand.
ATTTTCAAATTCCCCTCCATGATCACTTCTAATGGACTTGATTTTCAAATCTTTTTCGTTTTGAATCTTTTTAGCAAGTATTTTGAAAACTTTGAAAGTGGTGTCTTTACTTGGTATAAAAGCAACCCAAGCAAACGAGAGTAGTCATCTACAACAACTAATCCATATAGATTTCCACCTAAACTAGCAGTTCTAGATGGACCAAAGAGATCCATGTGCAGCAATTCAAGCGGTCTAGAAGTTGAAACAACATTTTTAGATTTGAAAGAGTTTCTAGATTGCTTGCCTTTCTGACATGCATCACATAGGCCTTCTTTTGAACTTTAATTCAGGTAGTCCTTCTACTAAGCTCTTAGATGACAGTTTATTAAGTTGATGAACATCAATATGTGCTATACGTCTATGCCAAAGCCAAGATAGATCATCATTAGACGTAAGACATGCATGATATGATGATGAATGATCAAGTTCAAGTGTATAGATGTTACCTCTTCTCTTACCTACCATCAATACCTCATTCGATTCGTTGTTATTGATCTTGCAGCAGCCTTTGTCGAATGAAACTTGATAGCCTTTGTCGCACAATTGGCTAATACTCAGAAGATTAAACTTCAAACCTTCCACAAGCAGTACATCTTCAATCACGAGTTGGATTTGTCTCCAACATCACCAATACCTAATTTTGCCTTTGTTATTATCTCCATAAACTACCGAACCGGATTCTTTGATTTGAAGGAGATAAAGTTACTCTTGTCACCCGTCATATGTCTTGAGCAGCCACTATCCAAATACCATGTTGAGTGTTTGGCTCTCAAGCACACCTCATCATCCGATTCTCGGTTTAGCCATAAGACATAAGTTGGCTTCCTCATTTTCGCTTTCACTAGAGGATGAGCGGTCATTTTCTTCCCAAGCAATGTAGGCCTTTTTCTTCCGATACCCCTGGTCCTTCTTGGGTTTTTCTTCTTGCTCCACTCTTCTAGGCTCATCGCTGTTTGATTTCTTCAAGTTAGGACACTCCGATCTATAAGTGTCCAAACCTTGCCACATTCATAGCATGTGACCTTTGAAGATGAACCTTTTCTAGCATTGTTGAATCTCTTTTTTTGTTGTTCTTCTTCATGAACCTTTTGAACTTTTCGACCATGAGATTCATTTCTTGCTCGGATTCGTTTCCTGACTTGATGATGCATCACTATCACTATTGTGTCCTCCATTTTAAGTGCCAAACTCTTAGCCTTCTTGTCTTTTTGCTCTTCATCACCATACGTGACATATCCATCTCATATTCTCTCACTTACCAAACAACTCAGCACTTGTCATTAAGGCCAAGTTCTTTGATTCTGTAATGGCCGGATCGTTGGTTGCCATTTTTCGTTTAGAGACTTCAACACCTTTATGTTTACCTCTTCCTCAACAAAGACCTTACCGAGTCCTTTGAGGTGATTCACAATGTGTGTGAATCGCTTCTGCATGTCCATGATAGACTCACCTTGTGCCATTCTGAACATTTCATACTCTTGGATGAGTGTGTTCTTTCTAGCTCTTCTCACCTCAGGAGTACCTTCATGAGTCACCATGATAAGATCCCATGCTTCCTTTGCTGTTGTACAAGCTGAAATTCTAAAGAATTCATCAGAGTTTAATGCGGAATGTATAATATTTAAAGCTTTAGCATCATTTTCTGCTCTCCTAATTTCTTCTGGTTCCCACTTCTCAAATTGTTTTTCTAATTCATTTCCATCAACTATATATGTGGGGATTTTAAAATCAGTTACAACAGCTTGCCAAATGTTTCTATTTATAGACTCCATAAAGATTTTCATTCTAACTTTCCAAAATGGATAGTTATCTCCACAAAACAGAGGAGGTCTATTAATAGAGGCACCTTCAGCAAATGGTAATTGATTACTGGCCATTATGGATCAAATTCTAGAGCAACTTACTAGAAGTAGCTCTGATACCAATTGTTGGTCCCTATGTGTGAATCTAGAGGGGGGGTGAATAGATTCTCGTTAAACTTTATCCCAAATTCGCTTGTTTCTAATTCCTTTTAATTACCTATCAGTTACCTTTCAACTACAGATTCAATTACAAGTTCAATTACTGATTCTATTCCTAAACCAATTAATGAGTTGATTATCAATGCAGTTTCCAAATACAAAGCAGAATATTATCAATAACAATATAGTGAAAACTGTAAAGAGAGTAAGGAAGAAGATGAGTGCACAGTGATGTATACTGGTTCGGCCAACTGCCTACGTCCAGTCCCAACCCAACAACTGTTGCGATTGGCTTTCCACTATCAAATGATTTCTTTTGTATCCTTTTACATTCACTCTGCAACAAGCAATACAAACAAATCAAAACACCCAAAGCTGTTTCTTCAATCAAGAACGAACTTCCTGAGACCTTGGCACCTCCAAGATCAAAACTTTGAGAATCACTTCTCAAACACAATGCTCTATCTAGAGAGACTCTCTCCTAGAGCAACAACTCAGAATTGGAAAATACAAAGATCAGTAAAGAATACACCTCAAGTGCAGAATCTGATCACAAATGAGCTCTATGAAATCCACCCAATCAATGGAAAGAATCAAGTTTCCCCTTTGTCTTTGAAAACCTTGATGAACTCTAGATTTAGAGCATATGAAAGTGTAGGAATTGTTTTAAGAAGCTAGGTTTTCAGTCCTTCATATGTTTCATCAAGATTATACTTATAGAACAAATTTGGAGGGAGAAAACGTGCAAATCTGAGCTACAACGGTCAATGTAATTGATCCCAAATGCATGTAATCGATTACACTAGCCGTTAGAACCCTCCAATTTGAATTTTCCAGGCATGTAATCGATTACCACGAGCATGTAATCGATTACATTGAAGAGGGAAACCCGAAAGGTGAATTTCAAACCATGTAATCGATTACATGGGGATGTAATCGATTACAAAGGTTAAAAAACATGTAATCAATTACATGATTAATGTAATCGATTACACCAGAGGAGAAGATCAATGTAATCAATTACATTAGGCCTGTAATCGATTACATCAGTGAAAAATGGATTTCCAGAATTTTCAAAGTTGTTTTTCACAATTGGAAATCAAACATTAGTCACTTGATCAACCATACACAAGTTTAAAACATCTCTGGGGCCTTAACACAAAGAATTCAACACATATATGCCTATACTCAACAATCAATACATAGATATATCCTAGTTACATTCAACTATGGAAAACCGAAAGATACATTCATCAAAACCAAAACACATAAGAGAGACACAATCAGCATTCTTCAAGCTTCAAGTCCAACACATTTACCTTATATAGAATTTGCATATAATAGGGTAGTAAATGCTTCTAGTAATTGTTCACCGTTTGAAATTGTGTATGGTTTTAACCCACTGACCCCCCTTGATCTTGTGCCTATTCCACTTGAGTTTGCTTTGGATGTAGATGGAGCAAGTAAAGCCGAGAGAGTGAAGTCTCTTCATGCTAAGATTAGAGAACAAATTCAGAAGAGGTACACCAAAGTGGCGGCTAAAGCAAACCAACACAAAAAGGATGTGCAATTCATGGAAGGAGACTTGGTTTGGCTTCATCTAAGAAAGGAGAGATTTCCTAATCTTAGGAAATCCAAGTTAATGCCTAGAGGAGATGGACCATTCAAAATCCTCAAGAAACTTGGACCTAATGCTTACAAACTTGACCTCCCTAACACTTTCATTGGTAGTAACTCTTTCAATGTTAGTGACTTATCTCTTTGTGTTGTAGGTGAAGATCAACTAAACTTGGGGACAAGTTTGAATCAAGAAGGAGGGTTTGATGGAGGACCATCCTTGACGAGAAGAGTTACAAGAGCCATGCACAAAAGAATTCAAGAAGAAGTTGAGAGTCAACTCAAAAGTCAAAGCCAAGGTTCAACTCAAGACTTCTCCTTACTTTGTAATAGGACTTGTAACCTTCTAAAAATGTTGTAAAGTTGTAATTAGATTAGGAACAATTAAATTGGGCCTTGCTTGGTGAATAAGTGCACGGCCTTATGTTTGTAATTGAACCAAAGTTCAGGAGTGTTTGTGAGAGAGTTGGGAAATTGACTGAGGTGACCAGTTTTAGTATTCGGACCATAACTCGAGCTACACAACTCCAATTGAGGCGTTCTTAGTGGCAAATTAAAGTAGACTTCAAGGGCTACAAAAGTTATGAAGACACCAAAGTCCAGTTCGGCCTCCATCAAGACGAAAAACGAGCTTAAAGTTAGAGTTAGAATGCTTCCAGGATGGTAATCGATTACCAACTGTTGGTAATCGATTACCACAGTGCCAACCTCTCATTTTCGACCTCTAAGGACCTGTAATCGATTACCACGACCAGGTAATCGATTACCACAGCCACTTTCATTTCGGACATCAAAGACCCCGTAATCGATTACCACAACTAAGTAATCGACTACCACTTGCATTTTCTCAGTTTTTCTAGTTTTTGGTTGTTTCTCCATCTAAGGAAGGTGATGTATATAAAGTAGAAGCTTCGGGTGCAAGCTAGCGCCACTCCAACTAGTATAAATACTTAACACTCTGAATTGTAAAGGAACTTTTGGAAATTGAATATAGAATTCAGAATCTGTGTGAGAGCATTTTCTCTCTAGAGTTCTTGTGAAGAACCTTAAATCTTATCAATGGCTTCTTGATCCATTGTGGCGATTCCACCTTGAGCTTATTGGCACTTGCCATGGCGCTTCCATTTCTCTTCTAAACCGTTTGTTTTCTTCATCTTCTGTTTAAATCCTCGTTTTCCCCAAATTTAAAACCTAGAAACTCCATTGAAGCATGAAGGTCCGTTCAATTGTTGCAATTCTCTCGAGGCTTGCATCAGATTGCCACTAGTCTCCCCAAGGATCCTTTTCTCCAATTCCTTCTTTATCTTCCTTTCCTCCTTCAACCTCCTCTCTTGGTCAAATCTCTCCTC
>JALJEV010001384.1:0-178705 GCA_026586105.1 Hylodesmum podocarpum
CATCAAGATAAATTTGAACCAATAGAATGTAGTCGATTTGTTCTTAATAAACAAAGTCTTGTCTACTTTACCTCTGTGGAATCCTTTTGATATGAGAAACTTACTCAGTCTATCATACCATTGCCTAGGGGCTTGCTTCAACCCATACAAGGGTTTATGAAGTTTGTAGACATGTGTAGGCCAAGTAGTATCTGTGAAACTGGGTGGTTGTGCTACATAGACTTCTTTATTGATATAACCATTCAAGAATGCACTATTTACATCCATTTGGTATAATTTGAAATTGTTGATGCAAGCATAAGCCAGGAGTAGTCTAACAGCTTCAAGTCTTGCAACAGGGGCAAAGGTTTCTTCAAAGTCAATCCCTTCTTGTTGATTGTAACCTTTTGCCACAAGTCTTGCTTTGTTTCTGACCACAACTCCTTCTTCACTCAGTTTGTTCTTGAATACCCATTTTGTACCAATAATGTTCATGTTGCCTTTGTTTGGAACAAGTTCCCAAACTCCATTCCTTTTGAACTGGTTAAGTTCTTCTTGCATAGCCATGATCCAAAATTCATTGTTCAAGGCTTCCTCTATGATGGATAGTTCTACCTGTGATACAAAGGCAGTATTATAGCAAAACAAATTCTGTGAGGATCTATTAGTTACCCCCTTGTGAATGTCACCAATGACATTGTCAAGTGATAGGTTCCTAGGTGTCCTCCACTCTTTTGCTTGTTCTGGCACTGGGTTTGGTTGAGTTTGTTGATGCTTGTTGAAAGATGTTTTTGCCTGCTTGGACTTTTGACAAGCCTCACACAGTCCTTCTTTGGAAAATCTTAGTTTGGGGAGACCAAAAACTAACTCTTTAGAAACAAGCTTATTCAAATGCAATATGTCAATGTGTGCTTTTCTCCTATGCCATAGCCAAGACAGATTATCATTAGAAGTTAAACATGTAGAGTAAGGAGAAGAGTGATCTACTTCCAATATGTAAATGTTGTTAGATCTCTTGCCAATCATGAGAAGTTCATCTGAGTCTTTGTTGCTGATAAGACAATGTTCATCATCAAAAGCAATTCTGTAGTTCTTGTCACATAGTTGACTGATGCTCAGTAGATTGAACCTTAATCCATCGACCAAAATTACATCTTCTATCACTGTGTTTGCCTTACATCCAACAGTACCGTAGCCTAGTATTTTCCCTTTGTTGTTGTCTCCGTATACAACTGATCCAGTTTCTTTTGGTGTGAAGGTGCTCAGGTTCCTTCTATCACCCGTCATATGCCTTGAGCAGCCTAATCGCCTAAGTACCAAATTGAAGCTTCATTGCTCTAAAGCTTTCCCCGCAAGAGAAAAAGAACTTATTTTGCAGTTGGTACCCACTTCCTATTGGGTCCATGCATGTTAGTGCTACAAGTTTCTTTCTTTATCCATTTGTATTTGCCACTGGAAATCCCTTTCTTTCTAATCATGCAGTTATATGATTTATGTCCAGGTTTCATGCAATAAGTATAAGTGAATTTAGCATGCTTAGTGTTTCCAGATTTCATGTGAACATAGTTTGCAGAAATGTTAAGTTCCTTTAGCTTGGAAATATCATTTTCTAACTCACATATTTTCTGTTTTAACATGGATACTTCCTTCTTCAATACTATGTTTTCTTTTTCAAAAACTTCAGCTTGATTATAAAGCTCACAAAAGGCAGAATGCAATTCATCATATTCATCCATAATTGAGTTTGTATCACTTACCTCACTGGATGTTTTGGCCATTAAGCACAGATTCGCCTCCTCATCTTCACTTTCAGATGTTGAGGATGTGTAGTCTTCATCCCAAGCTATGTATGCTTTCTTTTTCTTTTTTTTTCTCGACATTTCTTTCATTCTCGATTTTCTCACTTCAAAGGTTGTTGTTGCTTCTTTTCAAGGTTGGACAACTGGATCCTGTAGTGCCCAATATTCCCACATTCGTAGCATGTCACTTTGACTGAAGTATTGTCTTGCTTCTTGACTCCTTTTCTTGGTTGACCAAATTTCTTTTTAGTGTTGTTCTTCATGAACTTTCTGAACTTCTTTACCATCAAGTTCACTTGGTCTTCTTGTGAATCATTTCCGTCTTCAGAGGATTCAGATTCTGTTTCAGTCCGGTCTACTTTGAGAGCAATTCCTTTGGCTCTTTTGTCTTTCTGCTCCTCATCTGCCATTCGAGTCATGTCCATTTCATATTCTCTAAGTTTCCCAAACAGTTCAGCACTTGTCATAGCAGCAAGGTTCTTGGATTCAATTATGGCTGTCACTGTAGGTTGCCACTTTCTATTCAGTGATTTCAGAATCTTGACATTCACTTCTTCTTCAATGAAGTTCTTGCCAAGTCCTTTGAGATAGTTGATGATGTGTATGAATCTCTTTTGCATTTCCATTATAGATTCTCCTTGGAACATTCTGAATGTCTCATACTCTTGAATGAGTGTGTTCTTCCTAACTCTCCTCACCTTAGCATTACCTTTCACGGGTTACCATGATGAGCTCCCATGCTTCTTTTCATTGTCAGGTAAGCCGATATCCTGAAAAACTCATCAGAATTCAAGGCAGAATGTATGATATTCAAGGCCTTAGCATCATTTTCAGCCCTCCTAATTTCATCCATGTCCCATTCTTCAAAAGGTTTCTCTATCTCTTTTCCATTTTCTATTTTCATTGGAACTTTGTAGTCATTTACCACAGCCTGCCAGATGCTTCTGTGAATAGATTCCATAAAGATCTTCATGCGAACTTTCCAGAATAGATAGTTATCACCGCAAAACAATGGAGGTCTATTTATCGAAGCTCCTTCAGCGAAGGGTAAAAGATTACTAACCATTACAAGGAACTACGAAGGATTACTAGATTGATTTACTAGTTAAAGCTCTTGATACCAATTGTTGGTCCCTATATGAATCTAGAGGGGGGGTTGAATAGATTCAAGTTCCCTTATTCAATTTTACTTTTTCTCACTTTTTCCCGATTCAATTTTATCCTGAATTACAAGAACGTATCAGAGATATAATCAGCGGAAAACAAGGGAAAATTGTAAAGCAAGAAAATAATGAATTAAAAGAGATAAGGTAGAGAAGAGAGTTTAGACAGAGATTTATACTGGTTCGGCTTTCGGCCTACATCCAGTCCCAATCCAACAATCTGTTGCGATCGGTTTTCCACTATAATGATTCTGTGTTCAATACAATCACACTGCACAAACACAAAAACAAATCAAATACTCAAAACTATATGTTCTTCACCTAAGAACATATCTTGATCCTTGATCCCTTCAAGAATCAACCTTTGAGAGTACCTCTCTCAAAAACTCATCAACTCTTTCTAGAGAATACCTTTCTCTTTAGAGTTCAAACCAAAAAGATTACAAAAGATAAAGATCAGATAAGATTACACCTGTTGTGTATGCACTGATCAATGAAATCATCCAAACAATTCAACCATTCACACAGCCTTCATCTAAAGAGAAATCTTTGAAACTTTGAAGAGAATTCTTGTAAAAACTAGTGTCTAGCTCTTCCTTTCTTTCTTTGAAAACTCAAAAAGATCTCTCCCCTGAAAACAATTCAAAGAGGTTTCAATTTAAAGCAGTTTCAAAATCATTTGAGATGAAATCTAAGTGTGGTAATCGACATGGATTGTGGTAATCGATTACTCCAGAGAAATTTGTCTTCCCCTGTTTCTTCAAGCACGAAGTAATCGATTACTATGGAGTGGTAATCGATTACTCAAGAGCAATTTGGGTTCCCCTGTTTTCTGAATCTGTTGGTAATCGATTACAACTCGTGGTAATCGATTACTTCAGCTTAAAACCTTTTTAAACCAAAGTTTTTTTATTTCTTTCAAATAAAATGGGGTTCCAAAACTTCTCTAGCTTAAATCAAAAGAGTAAAAACAAATTTTCTATGAAACGATTGAATAAAAACCACACTCAAAGCCTAAACTAAAACAATCAATACATTTTAAACTCCTATATACAATCTATCACAAAGATTAAAAGTACAAGTATATTAAAACTAAAACTAGGGATGGCTTCTTCAACTTCAAGTCCAACAATCTCCCCCTTTTTGGTTTTGATGTACCAAATGTTGTGTAGTTGATCTTCAATGTAGATGATGGCTTTGATGTGACCTGCAATGTTAGTGTTTTTCCTTTTCTATTCTTTCAATTTTCATCAATTTCATACAGCTATTTACATACAACTTTATGAATCATCCAAAGCATATCACTATATCAAATCACAGACATATAAAGACAATCATTTGCAAAGCAAATTAAGTCTAACTATTACAGTCATCCAACAAAATGTTCAATTGTGTTAATCTGCTCCCCCTAAGCATAAACTTGTTGACTTTAAAATATTCGTGTGTGTCAATCTTGCGGCAAGTGTACCGGTCGTCACAAGTTTAGAAATAGTGAGAAAGGATGTCGAAACCACAGAGACTAATTGTGAAGTATCGAATGCTCAACGTGTGTTGCTATTAGAACGAATCAGTGAAGTAAACATTGATACAGGAAACTAAGTAATTATGCAAGACTGAAGTAATCTACTGTAAAGCAAGTAATGAGATGCAGTAAATGTTTAAGTTTCAGAAATGATAAAATGAGTTAGGGAATAGGTTCATTCAATTCCTTCTTTCAAGTAACTAATTCCTATAGCAATTCAACAGAACTTCAATCGATTAGAGACTAGAATTTGTGATACATTAGACTAAGCCTATTCCTAGGTCATTAGTCACTTTGAATGACTTCTATAATCTCTAATCCCTTAGGTGAAAATAGAAATGCATTCAAGAAGCGAAACAGATAAATTCACAATGTCTCATAACATGCAAGTTCTATTCCTAGACTCATGCACTGTTATAATGATGCAATTCCTCTCCTAATTCAACTATCAATCTTCCAATTGCATAATTGAAATGAGAAATAAAAACTCAAGGCATAGTTCAGTCCAATTCAAGCAGTTAATATTCCTATTACTATTTGAACTTCATGAAGTAAACCTCAAGAAATTGCAATTAAGTAGGAAAAGCTCAATCAATTAATCCGAAATAACAATTGAATTCACATAGAAGGCATTACAAGAATTCTAGAATTGAAATCCCCTTCCCTAACCTAAAACCTAGCCTGACATGGAAAGATGAAAAGAAAGAACAGAAAAGGAAATCAAAACCGAGAGACACTCCATGAATACTTAGGTCTTGCTTCCATAAGATCCAAAACTTCAAGAATCTTCAAGGCTTTGATGGAGGAGGATGAAACCAAAGGTGGAGAGAAGAGAGAAAATGAAAAGCGTGCACGAGAAGCCAAATGAAAAACTGAATTATGAAGTCCCTCCTCCTGAATTCGCGCCCAAACATGCTTATATATGTGAAGAAACGCGCCCTCCATTAAGTTGATTCGCGCCGCGGCGCGTTTCAACAGAGAAGAAGGCATGAGACGCGCCCTGGTCCGCGCCCTGGCGCGTGCACGCCCTGGATGGTCCCTTACTCGCGCCTAGCGCGTTTTAGCAGAGAGGGGGGTGAAATGCGCCCCTGTGCGCGCCCTGGCGCGTGCGCGCCCTCTGGTTGGCTTGCATTCGCGCCTTGGCATGTTTGAACAGCATAAGAGGATCCTCTTGCGCCCTGGCTTGCTCTAAGTTGTGTTATGGCGCGTTTACTTGCTCTGGTCTCTTGGTTGAGCTTCCATTCAAGCCTTGGCTCCACTCCTTGCTGCTTATCTCTTCTTCATTCCTTCAATGACCTAAAAATTAACCAAAAAGAAGATTACAATGACTTGAAATCACAATAAAAACCTATAAAACTAACAAAACACTGAATCAAGAACTAACACTAAACAAATATGATATTTTCATTGTTTTCTTATCTAAACTATAACTAATCCTAGTAAAAATGGATGGAATTGAGCTTAAAACACCTAAGAAAACATGTATAATCCAACACTTATCACTTCTTCAGCTTCAAGTCCAACAATCTCCCCCTTTTTGGTTTTGATGTACCAAATGTTGTGTAGTTGATCTTCAATGTAGATGATGGCTTTGATGTGACCTACAATGTTAGTGTTTTTCCTTTTCTATTCTTTCAATTTTCATCAATTTCATACAGCTATTTACATACAGCTTTATGAATCATCCAAAGCATATCACTATATCAAATCACAGACATATAAAGACAATCATTTGCAAAGCAAATTAAGTCTAACTATTATAGTCATCCAACAAAATGTTCAATTATGTTAATCTGCTTCCCCTAAGTAGAATACTTAAGTAAAACAGATTCAAAAACTCTCAAAAACAGAACAAATAATAGTTCAAAAGCAATTACAGAGCAAAGCAAATTTCAGAGCAATCCAAATACTATGAACTATGAAGACTAATGACAATTAATAACTACACTACTACTCCCCCAATTTGGTATATCAAATCAGAAAGTGAGAGGTAGAGATGGAGTTACTAATCTGAGTCGTCATCCTGATTGAGTCTTTCCAAGATGGTTTCCATCAAGTCCTTCATTTCCAGGAAATGCAGATCTTGTCACTTTCCCAGGTCATCAAGTCGTTTGTTGACGGTTGCTTCCAGTTCATCCATCCTATCAATCATAATGGATTCGAAGCGCGATCGTGGAATGTACTCTCCAGAATTGTGGTAATCGATTACTGGATTGTGGTAATCGATTACTCCAGAGAAATTTGTCTTCCCCTGTTTCTTCAAGCACGAAGTAATCGATTACTATGGAGTGGTAATCGATTACTCTAGAGCAGTTTAGGTTCCCCTGTTTTCTGAATCTGTTGGTAATCGATTACAGCTCGTGGTAATTGATTACTTCAGCTTAAAACCTTTTTAAACCAAAGTTTTTTGATTTTTTTCAAATAAAATGGGGTTCCAAAACTTCTCTAGCTTAAATCAAAAGAGTAAAAACATATTTTCTATGAAACGATTGAATAAAAACCACACTCAAAGCCTAAACTAAAACAATCAATACATTTTAAACTCCTATATACAATCTATCATAAAGATCAAAAGTACAAGTATATCAAAACTAAAACTAGGGATGTCTTCTTCAACTTCAAGTCCAACAGTGTATGTCACTTGTTTGGAGAAAGCTTAGTCTCATGGTACAGCAAGAAACAAGCTTGTGTTGCTCTATCAACAGTAGAAGCAGAGTATGTTGCTGCGGGTAGCTGTTGTGCTCAAACCATCTGGTTGAAGCAACAACTTAAGGATTTTGGACTAAAGCTTGATCACATTCCTATCAAGTGTGACAATACAAGTGCCATCAGTATCACGAAGAACCCGGTTTTGCACTCAAAAACAAAGCATATTGAGGTGCTGATAAGTGCTAGATTATACATGTTTTCCTAGGTGTTTTTAGTTCATTTCTATCCGTTTTTACTAGGTCTAGTTGTAGTTTAGGCAAGAAAATAGTGAAAATACCATGTTTGTTTAATGATAGTCCCTGATTTGATGTTTGGTTAGTTTTATAGGCCTTTCTTGTGTTTTTAAGTCATTTTACTATTTTTTCTTGTTAATTGTAGGTTAATTGAAGGAATGAAGAGGAGATAGGAGCAAGGAATGGATTGAATGCTAGAATTGAAGCTTGGTATTGTTGACTTATTTTCTAGTCACACTTCGGCAAGTGTACCAGTCGTTTACAAGTTTAGAAAAGATGAGAAAGGGTTGTCGAACCACAGAGACTGATTGATGAATTACCGAATGCTTAACATGCTTTGCTATTAGGACAAACCGATGAATGAATCATTTGTGTAAAACTAAGCAACTACGTAAAAGTAAGCAGTAACTGTAAAACATATAAAAAAAAGCAAGTAAATGTTTAAGTTTCTAAACAGAATAACAGAGAAGGTTAGGGAATAGGTTCATTCAATTCTTTCCCTCAAGTAACTATTTCCTATGTCAATTCAACAGAAATCATTCAATTGGATATAGAATTTGTGATACCGTAGACTAATCCTATTCCTAGGTCTTTAGTCCCTTTGAATGACTAATATAATCCCTAATCCCTTAGGTGAAAACATAAGTGCATTCAAGAAGCGAAATAGATAAATTCCTAACATCTCATAGCATACAAGTTCTATTTCTAGAATCATGCATAGCTATATTGATACACTTCCTCTCCTAATTCAACTATCAATCTTCCAATTGTATAATTGAAACGAGATACAAACACTCAAGGAACAGTTCAATCCAGTCCAAACATTAATATCCCTATCTCTATTTGAACTTCATGAATTAATCCTCAAGAATTAGCAATAAGTAGGAAGAGATCAATCAATTAAAAGAAATTACAATTGAATTAACATGAGAAAGTCATTACAAGAGTTCTGGAATCAAAATCCCCAATCCTAACCTAAAGATCTAGCCTAGCATGGAAATGAGAAAAGAAGAAAGAGAAAAAGAAATCAAACACAAGAGAAACTCCATAATTGCTTGATTCTTGCTTCCACAAGCTCACAAGCTCAGAAATCCCTAGGTTTGATGGAGGAAGATGGAGAACGAAGGTGGAGAAGAGAGAAAATGCTAGAAGCGTGCAGAGGAAGGAACTAAAAACTGAATTATGAATTCTCCCCGTGAATTCGCGCCCAAAAGCCCTTTTATAGCTGATGAAATGCGCCCTTCATTTAAAAGAATCGCGCCTAGGCGCGTTTGTCCAGAAAATTGGGTTGTATTGCGCCTCTGAGCGCGCCTAGGCGTGCCCTTGCGCCTCCACTAGGTCCTCTATTCGCGCCTTGGCGCGTTTGGTCAGAGAAGGGGGGTTGAAACGCGCCCTGGCGCCCTTGCGCCCTTGGATGCTCCTCAAATCGCGCCTTGGCGCGTTTGGACAGAGAGCAAGGTGAATTCGCGCCTCCATGGACCAGTGATTTGTGCCTAGGCGCGTTTGACAGCACATGAATAGTGATTTCTTGATTCGAGCTTCAATTCCACTTCTTCTTGGTGGCTTGCACCCCAAGTCTTTCTCTTAGGTCCATGGGCTTTCCTTCATAAACTTGTTTTTCCTCTTCAATCAACCTACAATTAACAAGAAAGAGGATAAAATGACTTAAAAACACAAGAAACATTTATAAAACTAACAAAACACTACATCAAGAACTAACACTAAACAAAAATGAAATTTTCATTGTTTTCTTATCTAAATTATAACTAAACCTAGTGAAAATGGATGGAAATTGATAAGTGCTAGATAATACATGTTTTCCTAGGTGTTTGAAGCTCATTTCCATTCATTTTCACTAGGTTTAGTTGTAGTTTAGTCAGGAAAACATTGAAAATATCATGATTGTTTAGTGTTAGTGCTTGATGTAGTGTTTTGTTAGTTTTATAAGTGTTTCTTGTGTTTTTAAGTCATTTTATCCTCTTTCTTGTTAATTGTAGGTTGATTGAAGAGGAGATAGAAGTTTGGAATGAAAGCCATGGACTTAAGAGAAAGACTTGGAGTGCAAGCCATCAAGAAGAAGAAGATGAAGCTCAAGTCAAGGAAACACCTACAGTTGAGCCCAACTTTCACCCAATTTTCACTCCGAATTGGCTCTTCGTGTCTTCATGGGATTTGTAGCTCTATCAAACATCTTTCATTTGCAAAAAACCAGAGCTCAAAACGATATCTGTGGAGGAAGTTATGCCCATTTTAGTGAAAGTACTCAAGCAGTTGCGAAATCACTATTTACGTGCTGTCAAAACGCGCCAGGGCGCGATTTAGGACCATGCTGGAGGCGCGTGCGCGCCGGGGCGCGCCAGGGGGGCGCGTTTCACTGCTCCTCTCGGCCAAAATGCGCCAGGGCGCGAATTTAGGACCATACAGGGGCGCCCAGGCGCCGGGGCGCGCTCAGAGGCGCGTTTCATCACTAACTCTCTGCCAGAACGCGCCGGGGCACGAATTCACTTGATGGGGGGCGCATTCTTCACTCATAAAAGCTGTTTTGGGCGCGAAAATGCAGATAACAACTTCAGATTTGAGTTTCTTCCTCTGCACACTTGTGCTCTGGCTATTTTCTCTTCTCCACCTTCGTTTTCCTTCCTCCTCCATCAAACCAAGGAGATTCTTGAAGATTTGGAGCTTGTGGAAGCAAGATCTAAGGCTTCATGGAGCGCTTCTTGTGTTTGATTTCTATTTTCCTTCTTTCTTTTCTCATTTCCATGTTAGATTAGATTTTTAGGTTAGGATTGGGGATTTTGATTCTGTAACTCTTGTAATGAATTTCTTATGTTAATTCAAGTGTAATTTCACCGAATTGATTGATCTCTTCCCTGCTTAATGCTTATTCTTGAGATTTAATTCATGAAATTCAAATAGAGATAGGAATATTAATGTTTGATTGAATTGAACTATTTCTTAAGGATTTGTATCTCGTGTCAGCTATGCCTTCGGAAGATTGATAGTTGAAGTAGGAGAGGAAGTGCATCACTATAGTAATGCATGAGTCTAGGGATAGAACTTGCATATTATGAGATGTTATAACGAATTCATCTGTTTGCTTCTTGAATGATTCTCTGTTTTTACCTAAGGAATTAGGGATTATAGTGGTCATTCAAAGGGACTAAAGACCTAGGAATAGGATTAGTCTACGGTATCACAAATTCTAGTCTCCAATTGAGTGATATTTGCTGAATTGACATAAGAAGTAGTTACTTGAGAGAAGAATCAATTGAACCAATTCCCTAACTGTTTTTATCATCTTTGAAACTTAAACATTTACTTGCTTTCTTTACTTTACAGTATTGTTTTATTTTACACAATAGCTTAGTTTTATACAAATGCTTAATTCATTGATTCGTCCTAATAGCAAAGCATGTTGAGTAATTGGTAATTCACAACTAGTCTCTGTGGTTCGACAACCTTTTCTCACTATTTCTAAACTTGTGACCACCGGTACACTTGCCGAAAGATTGACACACACGATTATATTTTTTTTTAAAGTCAACAGAAATGGACTGAAAACACCTAGGAAAACATGTATAATCTAGCACTTATCAGGTATGAAAGCTCCTAGACTTAAGATGAAGACTTGGAGTGCAAGCCATCAAGAGGAAGGGACAATTGAAGCCCAAGCCATGGAAGCAAGAGCAGTTGCACCAGGGCGCAAACCAGAGCAAATCAAGGCACAACTCTCCTTCACTCTCTGCCAAGATGCGCCAGGGCGCAATTCAGGGCCAGGCCAGGGCGCAATTCTCCATCCTTCCATGTCCAGATGCGCCAGGGCGCAATGCAGGGTTCAGCCAGGGCGCAAATCACTCTTCTCTTGCTGTCAAGGTGCGCCCAGGCGCAAATCTATTAAGGGTGAGGCGCAAATGTTGCAGTATATATAGGGATCTTTGGGCGCGAAAAGGGGGATCAAATTCTATCTTCTTCTGCACGCTTCCTCTGCACAATTCTCTCTTCTCCACTCTCATCTTTCCCATCCTCCATCAAACCTCGAAGATTTCGGAAGCCTTGGAGCTTGTGGAAGCAAGATCCAGACCTTCATGGAGTGCTTCTTGTGTTTGAATTCCTTTTCTCTTCTTCCATTTCTCGTTTCCATGTTAGGCTAGATCTCTAGGTTAGGGATTGGGGATTTTGATTCTGTAACTCTTGTAAAGACTTCTTCATGTTAATTCAAGTGTAATTTCATTCAATTGATTGATCTCTTCTTGCTTATTGCTAATTCTTGAGGTTTATTCACGAAATTCAAATAGTTGATAGGGATATTGGTGTTTGAATTGGACTGAATTGTTCCTTAAGGATTTGTATCTCATTTCAATTGTACGATTGGAAAATTGATAATTGAATTAGGAGAAGAAGTAGATCACTATAGTCATGCATGAGTCTAGGGATAGAACTTGTATGCTATGAGATGCTGTGAATTCATCTGTTTCGCTTCTTGAATTACTTTCTATTTTCACCTAAGGGATTAGGGACTAAATACTTAGGAGTAGGATTAGTCTTCGGTATCACGAATTCTATCTCCACTTGATTGAATCTTTGTTGAATTAACATAAGATGTAGTTACTTGATGGAAGAATCAAATGAACCGTTTCCCTAACTGTCTTCACTATCTTGTTTAGAAACCTAAACATTTACTGCTTTCTTTAATTGTTTACGTTGTATTGCTTACTCTTACATAAACACTTAGTTTCACATAAATGATTGATTCATTGGTTCGTCCTAATAGAGAAGCATGCTAAGTAATTGGTAATTCATCATTTAGTCTCTGTGGTTCGACAACCTTCACTCATCTTTTCTAAACTTGTAAACGACCGGTACACTTGCCGTAGTGTGACTTGAAATAAAGCCAACAAGTTTATGGCGCCATTGCCGGGGACTATTGAGTGAATATCGATAGTCTTGACATGCTCACTACTTAGGACATTTTATTTCTTTTTACTTTACTCATCTATTCATAGCCATACTTGTTTTGTTTTGTTTTGTTTTTCCTTTTTGAATACTTGTATATTTTTTCACTCTGTTTTTTTTTTGTGTTTCCTGCTTTCGCTGTATTTTAGTTTATGCGAAAAGACAAGGAAATTAACCTTTTGTTTGAACCAGAAATTGAAAGGCTTTTGTAGGAGGAACCTGAAGGCCAACAAAAAGAATAAAGAGAACATAGCAGAAAATTCTGCAGAAAATATGGAGAATCAAAGACGCATGACACTTGAGGAGTTGTATACTCCGAATGCTATGGGTTGTGGACCACCTAGTGTCACAGCCAACAATTTTGAGATCAAACCTGCTCTCACTCAACTAGTAAGGCAGGAGCAATTTGGAGGTTTGGAAGAGGAAGATCCCAATCAACATGTACATAATTTCCTACAGATTTGCGCTACAATCAAGATGAATGGGGTGCCGGATGATGCCATTCGGCTGAGGCTATTTGAATTTTCCCTCAAGGGTGAGGCTAAGATGTGGCTCCAGAGTTTTCCTCACGGATATTTTACTGCGTGGGAGGACTTGGTGAACACCTTCCTTGCTCAGTACTTTCCACCAGAAAAGTATAATTACTTTAGAGCAGAAATTTCTTGCTTCAAACAGAAGGATGGAGAGTCTATTAGTGAGGCATGGATAAGATTCAAATCCTTATTGAGAAGGTGCCCTCACCATGGATTTTCTGAGCTTCAGCAAGTCCATATTTTCTACAATGGGCTTAGGTCACATACCAAATTGCTAGTTGATGCTTCTATAGGAGGTTCACTAAGAAAGAAGGATGCGAATGAAGCAAGACTGATCATTGAAACTATGGCTTCAAACCGGTATGATGCTCCTAGTGACTTTTATGGTGAGAGAAGAGGAGTAATTGAGCTTGGGGCTAATGATGCTCTATTAGCTCAAAACAAGCTGATGACCCAAAAGATGGACCAAATTATGAAGCAGCTTCAAGCAGTTCAGCTGAATTCTATTCACACACCTCAAGTAATCTGTGATTATTGTGGAGGAGGACATCAAGTAGAGTGTTGTGACAGTTCAGGGATGAACATTGAGGAGCAAGCTCAAGTGAATTACATGGGTAATCCTCAAGGTAACACCTATTCCAACACAAACAGCTATAACCCCCACTAAAGAAACCATCCAAATCTGTCCTATAGAAACAATAATTTCCTCCAGCCTAACTCTTCCTCATATGACCAGAATTTTAAGCCACCCTTCAATCCTAAATCATCATTCAACCCAAACCTGCCATATAACCAAAATTTCAATCAATATCAAAACCAAACTTCTCAATCTAACCAACATTTCACCCAAAACCAACCATCCAATCTACCTTTCAACTCAAACCAGTCTAAATTCATACCCAACCAGTCTAGAAATGCTCCAACAGGTTCCAATGTGAATCCTATCCCTAGAGAAGGCTCTTCAAATTTAGAAAGCATGTTCATGTCTTTTATGCAAAGGACTGAATCGATGTTTACAAATCAAGAAGCTTCCATTAGGAATTTGGAATCACAGATTGGTCAGCTCTCTAAGCAATTATCTGAAAGAAATCAAGGAAACCTTCCGAGTGACACCATAGTGAACCTGAAGGAGCAGTGCAAAGCAATTACCACAAGAAGTGGCAAGATGTTGGGGAAGGAAGAGGCAGAGTTGAAAGAAGATAAAGTGGAAGAAGAAAATAAGTCAAAAGATGAAAGGCAAACACCTTTGCCTGCAGTTCTTACTGAAGTGGGAGATTCGCCTAGAAAAACAAAGAAGCAAATCATAGAAGATGCTAGGCAGCATGATCACATCTCCCCCTATTGCAAGCTTCCCTATCCACAAAGAGTGAAGAAGGCCAATGATGACAAGCAGTTCTCCAAATTCTTTGACATATTGAAGAATTTGATAATCAACATCCCATTTTCTGAAGCACTACAAAAGATGCCATCGTATGCCAAATTCATGAAGGAGATCCTATCCAACAAAAGGATGCTTCTTGATGATGAAACAGTGGCAATGACAAAAGAATGCAGTGCTATCATTCAGAGAAAGCTACCTCAGAAACTAAGGGATAGAGGACCCTTCACCATTCCATGTTCCATAGGCAAAGTACCAATAGGTAAAGCTTTAATTGACTTAGGAGCCAGTATCAATTTGATGCCTCTTTCTGTTTTGCAGAAACTGAACATCCAGGACATTCAGCCCACGATGATGACGCTGCAACTAGCCAATCGTTCCACCAAACGTCCTTACGGAGTAGTGGAAGACCTCCTAGTGAAAGTGGACAAATTCGTGTTCCCTGCTGATTTTGTGGTATTGGAAATGGAAGCCGACAAAGAAGTTCTGATTATCCTAGGGTGGCCATTCCTAGCCACAGGAAGAGTGCTCATTGATGTGGCACAAGGCGAGCTCATTTTGCTGGTAGATGAGGAGAAGGTATCATTTAATATATTTGATGCAATGAAATTCCCCACTGAAAAGTCCCAATGCATGATGGTGGACGTGTTGGATCCCATAGTGGAAAGTGTTTTTGAAAATGAAATTTTTGACTTCAAAGTGGATGAGGAAATTTCCAGTACCTAAAATTTTGAAAACGAAAAACAAGAAGTCAAGAATTTCATAACTCTCAAAGAGACCAACACTTCACACTTATCATGTATTGAACCATCGAAGGAAACACCTTGTGCACTTAAGCAACTTCCCTCTCATTTACGATATGCTTTTCTGGAAAAAAATGACACTTTTCCGGTGATCATAAGCAATTCGTTAGATAAGAGGGAAGAGGACAAACTGCTTAAGATTCTCAAGGAGCATAAATCGGCAATTGGATGGAAGATTTCTGATTTGAAGGGTATTAGTCCCTCGTTTTGCATGCATAAAATTTTGCTTGAGGATGGTTTTAAACCTGTAATACAAGCCCAAAGACGTTTAAATCCTACTATGAAGGAGGTTGTACACAAAGAAGTCCTCAAACTACTTGATGCTGGAATTATCTATCCCATTTCAGATAGTTCTTGGGTAAGTCCAGTTCAAGTAGTTCCCAAAAAAGGGGGCATGACTATAGTTACAAACGAGAGGAATGAGTTAATTCCCACTAGGACAGTGACCGGGTGGAGAATGTGTATAGATTATAGGAGGCTGAATGATTCCACAAGAAAAGATCATTTTCCTTTACCTTTTATGGACCAAATGCTTGAGAGGTTGGCTGGTCATGCTTATTATTGTTTTCTAGATGGATACTCTGGGTATAACCAAATTGTTGTAGACCCTAAGGATCAAGAAAAAACTGCTTTCACTTGTCCTTATGGGATCTTTGCATACCGGAGAATGCCATTTGGTTTATGTAATGCACCAACAACTTTTCAACGTTGTATGATGGCCATTTTTGGTGACATGGTAGAAAAATTTATTGAAATTTTCATGGATGACTTCTCGGTGTTCGGTTCCACTTTTGAAAATTGTTTAGAAAATTTAGCTTGTGTGTTAAAACGATGCCAAGAAACCAATCTTGTTTTGAACTGAGAAAAATGTCATTTTATGGTTCAAGAAGGGATCGTTTTAGGACACAAAATTTCTTTTAATGGTATAGAAGTGGATAGAGCAAAAATCGACGTTATAAAGAAACTTCCTCCTCCAGTGAATGTGAAAGGAGTGTGTAGTTTCTTAGGTCATGCCGGTTTCTACTGAAGGTTCATCCAAGACTTTTCAAAAATTTCGAAACCATTGTGTGACTTGTTGGTAAAGGAAGTGACTTTTAATTTTGATGAAGCTTGCCTGAAAGCATTTGAAACCTTGAAGGAAAAATTAACATTAGCTCCTATCATAACTGCTCCAGATTGGAGTTTACCCTTTGAAATCATGTGTGATGCAAGTGATTATGCTATAGGAGCTGTGTTAGGACAAAGAAAGGAAAAATATGTAAGAGTCATATATTATGCTAGCAGAGTGCTTGACAGTGCTCAAATCAATTACTCAACAACAGAAAAAGAATTGCTAGCCATAGTATTTGCTCTTAACAAATTTCGTCCTTATCTCATAGGGTCAAAGATTGTAGTATACACTGACCATGCAGCTTTGAAATACCTTCTAACGAAACATGAGAGTAAACCAAGACTGATTCGCTGGGTTCTCCTCTTACAAGAATTTGATATTGAAATAAAAGACAAAAAGGGAAGAGAGAACCTGGTGGCGGATCACTTGTCAATGTTACCTCATGATGAAATAGAAGGTTGTGATGTCCCCATATCTGAAACATTTCCAGATGAAACCCTGTTTGGTATTTCTGATGCTCCTTGGTTCAGCGATATTGCAAACTTTAAGGTGTCTAACTATATCCCACCTGGATGGTCTCACCAACAAAGGAAAAAACTATTTTCTGATGCAAAATACTATGTTTGGGATGAGCCATTTCTTTTCAAATGGGGTATAGATGGACTCCTTAGGAGATGTATTCCCGAAGAAGAGGTTAGTTATGTTCTTTGGCACTGCCATACCTCTCCCAGTGGAGGCCATTTTAATGGGGAAAGAACAGCTAAAAAGGTTTTGCAAAGTGGTTTGTATTGGCCATCCATATTTAGAGATGCTAAAGCTTTTGTGAAAACCTGTGACAGGTGTCAAAGAAGTGGAAACATTTCTAAGAGAGATGAGGGACCCTTGAATAGCATTTTAGAGGTAGAGGTATTTGATGTGTGGGGAATGGATTTCATGGAACCATTTCCTCCTTCGTTCTCCCACACTTACATCCTAGTTGCAGTAGATTACGTGTCCAAATGGGTGGAAGCCATTTCTACCCCAACCAATGATTCTAGGATTGTAGATGCCTTTATCCATAGAAACATTTTTTCCAGGTTTGGAGTACCTAGAGCCTTCATCACTGATGGTGGAAGCCATTTCTGTAACAAACATTTAGAAAGAGTCCTTAAGAGACTTGGGGTGAAGCACAAAATTGCAACACCATATCACCCTCAAACCAGTGGGCAAGTAGAGCTAGTCAATAGGGAGATCAAGAAAATCCTAGAGAGGACTGTGAATCTTTCTCGTAAGGATTGGTCAAAACGACTGAATGATGCTCTTTGGGCATATAGAACTGCATATAAAACTCCCATCGGCATGACACCATTCCAGTTGGTTTATGGAAAGGCATGCCACTTGCCTGTTGAGCAAGAGCACAGGGCATACTGGGCCCTGAAGTATCTTAACTCTGATTCCACCTCAGGTAGTGAAAAGAGACTTGATCAGCTCCATGAGTTGGAGGAATTGAGAATTCAAGCATATGAGAATGCCAAAATCTATAAGGAAAGAACAAAATTATGGCATGATCGTAAGCTTAGAACAAGAGAGTTTCAACCGGGACAACTAGTCTTGCTTTATAATTCTAGGTTGAAGTTGTTTCCGGGAAAACTCAAGTCTCGATGGTCTGGCCCCTTCATTGTGAAAGAGGTGTTTCCTCATGGTGCCATCATTCTCAAAGACCTCGATAATTCTAGGGAATTTAAGGTGAACTGCCAAAGGGTAAAACCTTACATGAGAGACAAGATTGAGAAAGATAAGGTCTCTATTGATCTTCAGGACCCTCCTTGACAGGGTTACACGTCAAGCTAATGACGTTAAAGAAGCGCTTGATGGGAGGCAACCCATGTGATTAGAAAAAAACTGTTAATAGTCTTTTTGTAGACATGATTGTCAATTTTTTAGAGTTTTTGGTTCAATTGTATACTTGTCAATAATGAAAATAAAATTTGAAGTCAGATAGAAATTCAAAAATATGATACAATATAGTGAATTTTGATCTGTGTTGTTGATAGACATTAGTCTTAGGAATAAATAGTGAATAATACAATTGTGTGGAATTGACAAGAAATAAGAGAAGGTTGAGAGATGTAGTAATATTGTTGGGAATTTTGAGGCTTCAATGCATAACTGAGTGTGTGCATAAGTTTGAGTGAGGGTGAGAGGAAGGTGCAAGCTTCCCATGCTGATAAACCACGCCCTAGCGCAAAAGTGAGGAGAAGCAAGGCGCAAATGCATGGTGCTCTCTACCAAAACACGCCCGGGCGCAAAGGTGGTATGTGTAAGGCGCAAAGCTTGCGCCAAGGCACAAAAGCAAAGCGCAAATTGCCCTCCCCCTCTGCCAAAACGCGCCGCAGCGCAAATTCCATAAGTAGCAAGGCGCAAAGCTTGCGCCAAGGCACAAAAGCAAGGCGCAAATTGCTCCTCCTCTCGGCTAAAACGCGCCCAGGCGCAAATTCTCTAGTAGTGAGGCGCAAAGCTTGCGCCAAAGCACAAAAGGAGGGCATGGCCATCTCCCCTCTTCATTGCAACTCATCTCCCTTCACTTAGGTGCCAAGAAACCTCAAGAGAACTAGGCATTCCCACTCTTCATCACCTCACACTCTCACCATCTCACATCACAAATAACCCTTAAATAATTTCTTCATCTCCATCATCTCCATTATTCATCTCATTCTTCATTGTTCAAAATTTGCAAGATTTTTCACTTTGTGCATTCAAATCTCTTGAGCTCATACAAGGTACGCCCACCTATCCATTGATTATTAATTGTTTCCTTCATTCTCTAATCTCCAATTGCATGTTTGACAAGAATCATTGGAATGGGGGTTCAATATTTTTGTGCGAACCCTAAAATGCTAGGTGCAAACTTTGAATTGCTTATTTCAATGATGTTGCATGGCCTTGTTTTGATGTTTTTGAGAAATATGATTGATTGTTTGTAAGGAAATAATGGTAGTTGCCTTTGGGAGTTCATGTTGCAAAGCAATTAGAAAGAGTTGTTCTATGCCCATTCATGCTTACATGGTGTTTGATAAAATTCCTCAATGAATTTTTTAGTGTGTTTTAAGTGAGTAATCCTAGTGAGCATGACCATAGTATATTTGCTTATGTATTCCCCTCAGCTATTCCAGTTTGATTTCTCTTGTCATTGCAATCTCTTGATGACAATACATGCTCTTTGTGGTGTTCATTGTTATCTTGATGCACTTATAATTTTCTCTATTAATTTTGGGTGTGAAGGTTCACTTTCAAAGAGGCAACCATGTCAACTCAAGATAAGCAAGCCGCATCCTCTTCAAAATCACCTAGGATTAAACATAGGGCCTCTAAGTCACAATGCCAAGAGAAGAAAAAATCTTCAAAGAGGGCAAAACAATTGTAACACAAGAACCAGAAATTCCCACTTTTGATACACATAGATTTCGGTCTTTGGCGCATGAGGAGGCTTTTGTATCCCGGTTTGCAACACGCACAGTTTTGGTGGAGCGGAAATTCAATCTCAGTCTAAGCCAATACATAAATGAAGGGAATGATCTATCATCTAATCGTTCCATTTGTAAAGAGGTCTGCAAAGAGATTGCCAGTAGGAAATGGAGTACATTGGCCAACTTGAAATTCCCGGCATATCAAGACATTGTTCTAGAGTTCTATGCTAATTTGACCATGGGGGATGATGAGGAACTCTACACATCATATGTCCGTGGGAAGCATGTATCATTCTCACCACAGGCCATTAATTCATTGCTCTTGATTCCGTTCTCCGATTCAAGGCATTGTGCTTTTGAACATCGAGCTCCGGTGTAAGGTGATCCAAGCATTGTAGATGAGGTATTATGTGAAGGAAAAGGGGATTGGAAAGAAAGTGAATGGCGTAACAATGGTGTTAGACATTTGAAGACTTCATCCTTGTGTCTTAAAGCTAAGATTTGGTGGGCGTTTGTGATGGAGGACCATCTCCAAAAGCCCAACCAAACTCTCCAACCTTACTTTTCAATTTTGGGCTTCTAATAAAATTCGCTGCTGATTTTTGCATCTGACATGTTTCAGTATTTCGATCATAACTCGAGCTAAACAAGTCCAATTGATGCGTTCTTAGTTCCAAATTAAAGAAGACTTCAAGGGCTACAAAAGCTATGAAGCCACCAAAACCCAGTTCGAACTGCAACTAGTTGGAAAATGAGCTTGAAGTTAGCGTTGGAATGTTTCCAGGAATTTTCAGCGAAATGTTTTAATGTTTAGGCTTATTAGTAGTTTTCTTTCAATTATGTAATTGTTTTAAGGATTTAATTTGAGCCTAAACTTGAAATAAACAAATAATTAGTGACCCTTAGATAGAATTCTAATCCAAGGGTTAAGCTTAGAAGCTTGGAGTGCAAGCTTGGCACCATGACCATTAGATGAGGATATTAATCCAAGGGCTAAGCTTAGAAGCTTGGAGTGCAAGCTTGACGCCGTGACCATTGGATGAGGATCTACATCCAAGGGTGGAGGATTGATCCTTGTTCTCCAAGTTAATCAAACTTGCACCACAAGCTTCCTTCCGTGGCCATTAGATTAGAATTTAATCCAATGGTGGACATTAGTTCCTTGCATAGCAAGCTAGCTCCACACCTTAGTAGTATAAATAGGATTTCCTTTGTAATTCAAACACCTTTGATTAATTGAGAATTGAATTCAAAAAATTGAGAGTGTTTTCTCTCTTGTGTTCTTGTGAAGAACCTTGAATCTCATCAATGGCATCCTTGCTCCATTGTGGCGGTTCCACCTCAAGCTTATTGGCACTTGCCATGGCGCTTCCATTTCTCTTCTAATCCGTTTTCTCCATTTCTTTTCTCCTTGAGGCGCAAGATTCTTCTTCCTAAACACCTAAGTCTCCATTGAAGCATGAAGATCCGTGACTTCTATGCGATTCTCCTTGAGGATTGCATCAAATTTGGTATCTAGAGCTTGTTCTACTTCAATTGGAGCATTCTTCAATCCGGTTTGAGTCCTTGCTTTGAATTTTCGTTTTCTCTTCAATTTTTCTTGTAGATCCATGTTGTTTGAACTTGTTTGAGTTCTTCACATGTTCCTTGAGTTGTCTTCATCTTGATTTTGAGTTTTCATGTTGAAAAAATTCTAGATCTAAAATTCCTAGCAAATTCATGTCAATTTCACCGTTTAAATTTTTTTTTCTTTAGCTTGTTCTTGTAATTTTTCATATGTGTTCTTGTTTTATATCACATGAACCGTGCCAAATTCTTCTCTAATTCATGAATACCATGCCTTGTTGTGATTGAGGTGCTGTTCATACGTTTTTAGTGCTAAGAATTGTGCATTACAAGTTCAAGTAGCTTTCACCATGCTTAATGTAGCTTACTAGTAATTTTAGACTTAATTTTGCCTTAGTCTTAGGTTTTTTCTAATTTCAGTCCAGCAAGTAAAGTCAAGAAAAATAGTATACAAAGGCAAAGGAAAAAGAAAATCAAAAGAAAGATTACAAGAAAAAGAATCACAAGAAAAAATCAAAGAGAAGAGAAAACAAGAAAAGTGAAATTCTAGTGAAAATTCAAGTGACTAGAAAAAGAACAAATGAAAAGTGATTTTAGTGAAATTAAAGCCTAATTGTGTAGTGGAGTAACTTGACAAATTGAACCTCTAAACACTCCCAAAATTAGTGGTTCAAAGGACTTAGAACACTAGAGACACTTAGGACTAAGCATTATCACAAAAACTTGAGTTTAGATTGCTAGTAGCCTAGATTCTTGAACTTGTGGTGTGTGATGTGCTTGGTAACTTGAAACTCTATTTTTTCCCCTGTATTTTGAGCATATTACTTGGCTGTACAGTGGTGGAAAAACTGCACCTAATCACTTAAAATCACTTCTCAAAAATTCACTTGAAACTTGCCTAAAAATCCGGTTTCAAATTGCTATTAAATTGGCTTGAAATTTTGTCTTCGGTGTTGCCATAATTTTCCAGTTTTTGAGCATTATTTGTGGCTGTCCAAACTGCAGTAGTTTAGTGCCTTTGTCACATATAAACTTCTTATATTTGAGTAGCCAAAATTTTGTTCATTGAGTACCTTTTATTGCTTGTCATTTTTGGACTCCTAAGTTTTGTCTTGAGTTTGTATTTCTTTGAATTCCTAAGCTTGACTCTAGAACCGTTCCTCTTTCACTTTGGATACTTGGACCTTGAATGATTGATTAGAGGTTTGAACAAGAGTATAAAGAGAGGTTGAGTGGAAAAAGACAAGAGTGAACATTTGAGAAAGAGTCTTGAAAGTGTGATACACGAGTGCTACTAGAGTGAAACACTTAGAGAGTGGCAAGGATCTTTTATATGCTTGTACTTGTTATCTAACCTTTCTTTGTGCAGCCATGGAAAGTTCTCCTAGTGTATGGAATGATCTATCACCTAAAGAAAAGAAGATGGTGGGATTGATGAGTACCATGATTCACATAACTTTGGAAGAGAGATTTGACCAAAGAAGGAGAGAAAAGGAGGAAAGGAGGTTGAGAAAGGAGCATGATAAGGGGATCCTTGAGAAGTCTAGTAGAAACCATGAACATCATGGGAGGAAGGAGAAAACCTTGAGAGAAAACCATGAGAGAAAGGAAAGAGAAGAGCATGAAAGGAGAAGAGAAGTTCATAGAAGAAGTTTAAGTGAAAGAGTGAGCCATAGATTTGAATATGAAACTAAAAAGAAAGAGTATGATAGAAAAGAAACTAAGTATGAAAGAAGAGAAAAAGAGATAAAGGAAAACGAGTTGAAGGAATGGAAGATAAAAGAGAAAGAATTGAGGGAAAAAGAAATTCAAGTTTATTTGAGAAGACTTAGAGAGTTAGAATTGTTGGAAAAACAAATGAAGGATAAAGATGATTTATTACTTGCTTATATTAACCCTTCATTTGATTCATTTGATTCTTTCTTTGAGGATGTTGTAGATGTTGTGCCAAAAGAGGATTCCAAAGAGCAAATTGATCATCTCTTGTGTGAAGAAGTTGAAAGGAATGAACTTAATACTTCAATTAAAGATGCTTGTGATCATCTTTATAAACTTCCTTTTGATTTGATTTCTAATAAAGAGTTGTGTACAAATGAGCCTTGGAACAATTATGATCATGAAAAGGAAATACATTGATGAGATTTCATATTATACACTAGAGTCTTGTGGCTTTATGTAACATCCCAAAAATTTAAATATAGTTTAAGAGAGGTTTTTATAACAGAGAGAAATATAAAAATAATTAAAAATTATGAATTTTTGAAATTACTGTAGTAAATAGTAAATTACTGTGTAAATAGTACATTACTGTGCAAATAGTAAAATTACTGTACAAATAGTAAATTACTGTGGTAAATAATAAAATTACTGTGGTAAATAGTAAAATTACTATGGTAAATAGTAAATTTACTGTGATAAATAATAAAATTCAACTTTGTGGTAAATAGTAAAATTCTTGTAGTAAATAATAAAATCACCGAGGTAAATAGTAAAATTACACGTAGTAGAATATTGAACATTGGAATATTCTTGGAATATTTCGTGAAATTGTGTTGAATATTACGTAGAACATAGGCTGAAATATTACGTTATTAGAATATAGAATATTTATAATATTTGAGAATATTCTATATTGATCCGGGTAGAATATTCTAGGTAGCAAATAGTACCTTGGGAATTCTATAAATAGGGCCTAGGGGTTTGATGAGAAAACAAACCAAAGAACATTTCTATATTCTCTCAACTCTTCTTAGGAAGAAATATTCTAAAAGAGGAGCAAGTAAGTAGAGGAAGAGTATAGGAAGGCGAGAGAAACCTGTTTCAGTATTTTGGGAACTCGTCCTTATCCTACTCTTCTATTCTTTGTTTTGTTGTTACTTTCATCATATTTCTTTAGTTTTTGGATACTAAGGTGCGAAGATAATTCTTAGTATGCTTGTGGTTGCGGTTTTGTCCGATCTTCCACATCGAACGGATTATTCTTGTTACAAGGAAAAGTGTGGTAGTGTTTATTGGTTCTTGATGTTTCCTTGATAATTCTTGGTGTTTCTTGTTTCTTGGTTTCTTGATTTATTGGTGTTTATTGGTGTTTCTTGGTGTTGATTTCATATCGAAATATGAGTTTTGAGTTGGATATGAATAAGTGGTGACATGCATGGTTGCATGAAATTGGTGATGGACTTGAATTGCTTAATGACCGATTTGAAATGCCTAGTGGAGAGGCAATATTCTAAGATTGCTTGGTGAATAGGCAATGCTTAGAAGGTTTTGAAATGAATATGACCTAGTAAAGAGGTCAAGATTTAAAATGTGATAAAGGTCATTATACAATTCAAGGTCCTAGAACATGTTGCATGATGACTCGGATAGTGTAGTAGACCAACTCGTAAGTCACGGATTCCCGTCCGAGTGAGTGGAATGCCGTGGACTCTTGGGGGTTCTCTTGGTGGGGAAATTGCCCGCTCATGATGATCACATGTTCGGGGAGGTCTGCCGGACACCGAGGGAACTCGACAATTACGAGTGTCTACCTCGGTGGGTCGATTGAGGGTGAGAATCGAGATGCCCCGCTAGCTATTTTAAATGGAGGCGCCACATTGCATTTCGAGTGAAGAGTGAAAATGCATGGTAAAGGTGCATGCATCATGTAGGCTTAGGAGCATACATTAGTGAATGTGTGATTGATTGAATGGAATTCATGCCTGAATCATTGATTGTGATTGATGGTTTGTTTGATTTGGTTTATGGGTGTTGATTGCCTTACTATGTGATTGATATTTTGATGATCATGGATATGTATGGAAGTATTATTCTAAAAATGATATTTTCGATGAACTTTCTAAATTTATAAAAGAAAAGGTTTTCCTTGAACTTCAATCAATTTTTTATAATTATGGTTAAGGAAAGCTCACCCTTGCAATTCTATTTTTACAGATTTGCAGGGTTAAGAAGTTGTCACTGGTTGTTGCTACTATCTTGTGTGAAGGTGCTTGCTATGTTTTGTGTGTAGAAGTGTTGGGTAGATGTTCTAAGGTAGTAGAAAGGTAGTTATGTAAAATAATAAAAGGACAAGGTTATGCAACCTAGATGTAATGACCTTTGAATATCATGTAATAAAAGTGTTGTTTCCTAAATCTCTCTCTTTTATCTACTATATCATTAACCACTTTAAATTACAAAATATAAGTAAAATAAGTAAATAAGAGGGGATGTTACAAGGGGTTGTTACACTTTAAGCCTCAAACAATTCTTGAGTATGAAAATTTAGATTTTTTGATTGTGCCTATTAACCAATATTTTCATAAGGATGAATATTTTAGGGTGTTGGAAGAATCTAAGAAGGAGGGCACATAAAAAATTTCCACACTTCATGGAAGACAAATGTCAACACACCTTAAGAAGAAATTAAAGATCACTTGGGATTTTGCTCATGTCTTGAAGCAAAAATTATATTCTACCCTAAATTCTCTTGATTGTATTAACGATATGAGTAGACAATACACTTTGTTATTAAATATAAAACTTGAAAGGGTGTGTTTAATCTTTGATCCGGGTGGAATTTTATTGTAGGTGGAGCTCAAGTCAACTTGGGGATTTTAGTTAGTTCCCTTCTCTTTTATCCCACCGACCTTTTGATTGTCCAATTCATACTTGAAGGCGGTGGAGATTTTGAGAACCATTGCAAGCTTATGGTAACATGACCTTTGATTGGTAACCCTGAGAGAAAACACAAGCCCAAACACTTGAGAGATTGAGTATAAACACTTGACTTGTGAGAACTGCTTGATATTGCTAAATTACATTCTTAGTGCCAATCTATGGTTACTTGCTTATGCCTGATGAATTGTGCAATTACTTGACATTATTTTGAGCACATGTTCAACTTTCATTGATGATTTGAGTTGACTTAAGGAGTCAGAAGTTGTATATTGAATTCTGAGCGGGCTTTGAGCTAATGCTATACCATAATTCTAGGTTTGCTTGAGGACAAGCAAAGCTTTAAGTTTGGGGTTGTGATAAGTGCTAGATTATACATGTTTTCCTAGGTGTTTTTAGTTCATTTCTATCCGTTTTTACTAGGTCTAGTTGTAGTTTAGGCAAGAAAATAGTGAAAATACCATGTTTGTTTAATGATAGTCCCCGA
This sequence comes from Hylodesmum podocarpum, assembly GCA_026586105.1. NCBI lineage: Eukaryota > Viridiplantae > Streptophyta > Magnoliopsida > Fabales > Fabaceae > Hylodesmum > Hylodesmum podocarpum. The sequence continues at coordinate 26,339 of JALJEV010001384.1, forward strand.
TTTGATGTTTGGTTAGTTTTATAGGCCTTTCTTGTGTTTTTAAGTCATTTTACTATTTTTTTCTTGTTAATTGTAGGTTCATTGAAGGAATGAAGAGGAGATAGGAGCAAGGAATGGATTGAATGCTAGAATTGAAGCTTGGTATGAAAGCTCCTAGACCTAAGATGAAGACTTGGAGTGCAAGCCATCAAGAGAAAGGGAAAATTAAAGCCCAAGCCATGGAAGCAAGAGCAGTTGCGCCGGGCGCAAACTCAAGCAAATCAAGGCGCAACTCTATTTCTTCAATTCAAGATGTGTTCGCAAATGGAAATTGCCAGGGCACAATTCTCCATCCTTCCATGTCCAGATGCGCCAGGGCGCAATGTAGGGCTCAGCCAAGGCGCAAATCACTCTTCTCTTGCTGTCAAGGTGCGCCCAGGCGCAAATCTATTAAGGGTGAGGTGCAAATGCTGCAATATATATAGGGATCTTTAGGCGCGAAAAGGGGAATCGAATTCTATCTTCTTCAGCACGCTTCCTCTGCACAATTCTCTCTTCTCCACTCTCATCTTTCCTATCCTCCATCAAACCTCGAAGATTTCGGAAGCCTTGGAGCTTGTGGAAGCAAGATCAAGTGGTGGACCTTCATGGAGTGCTTCTTGTGTTTGAATTCCTTTTCTCTTCTTCCATTTCTCGTTTCCATGTTAGGCTAGATCTCTAGGTTAGGGATTGGGGATTTTGATTCTATAACTCTTGTAAAGACTTCTTCATGTTAATTCAAGTGTAATTTCATTCAATTGATTGATCTCTTCTTGCTTATTGCTAATTCTTGAGGTTTATTCACGAAATTCAAATAGTTGATAGGGATATTGGTGTTTGAATTGGACTGAATTGTTTCTTAAGGATTTGTATCTCATTTCAATTGTACGATTGGAAAATTGATAATTGAATTAGGAGAGGAAGTAGATCACTATAGTCATGCATGAGTCTAGGGATAGAACTTGTATGCTATGAGATGCTGTGAATTCATCTGTTTCGCTTCTTAAATTACTTTCTATTTTCACCTAAGGGATTAGGGATTATAGTAGCAATTCAAAGGGACTAAATACCTAGGAATAGGATTAGTCTTCGGGTATCCGAATTCTATCTCCACTTGATTGAATCTTTGTTGAATTAACATAAGATGTAGTTACTTGAGGGAAGAATCAAATGAACCGTTTCCCTAACCGTCTTCACTATCTTGTTTAGAAACCTAAACATTTACTGCTTTCTTTAATTGTTTACGTTGTATTGCTTACTTTTACATAAACACTTAGTTTCACATAAATGATTGATTCATTGGTTCGTCCTAATAGAGAAGCATGCTAAGTAATCGGTAATTCATCATTTAGTCTCTGTGGTTCGACAACCTTCACTCATCTTTTCTAAACTTGTAAACGACCGGTACACTTGCCGTAGTGTGACTTGAAATAAAGCCAACAGGTGCGTCATCATTTCATAAGGGATCACGTTGAGAAAGGTGACTGTGATGTGGAGTTCATTGAAATGGAGAACCAATTCGCGGATATCTTCACAAAGCCTCTACCTAAGGAGAGATTCTTCAAACTTAGAACCAATCTTGGTATACTAAGTGAGGAACATCTCTCATGAATTCTCTAAGTATGGTAAGTTGGATCATTCATGGTGCTCCAACAAGGTATGAGTTCATTACATTACATAGTCATGACCAATACTCTTTCAAAACATGTAAAATCAAGTGTTTTCAACTTTTCTGATATAGATAATCGATTTCCTTTTCGTTTCAATCGATTACCTAACTTGATTTCAAATTTTTTGAGGAATTACTCTCTGGAGTAATCGATTACCTCACCTTGGTAATCGATTACTGCGATACAAAAATTGATTCTTTCCAGAAATTGGGCCTCTTGAGTAATCGATTACCATTCTAGGTTAATCGATTACCGCGACCCCTGTTTTCAACCCAAAATGGTTACTATCTGGAGTAATCGATTACCACGTATGGGTAATCGATTACCTTCGCTGCTAAAAGGATTTTTCAAGTGTTTTTCATGGATTTGGGCCTAATCGATTACAATTTCTTAGAGTCCAATACTTTGTTCATTGAATCTAACCTCAATTGTGGAATTTCTATAAGTGATTTTCAGGTTTTGGGCTTCATTCTACACATTTCACAAACCCTAAAAATCTCTTTCTCTCTCTAACTCTAAAACCCCCTTTCATCTTCTTCATCTTCTCCACCACCACCATCAATGGAAGAACAAGGACGAGGCAAGCGGATCAAGCACGTAGGTCACAAGCCTAAGCCAAGAGTTTCGCCCCGATCAAAGAAGGGAGATTCCTCCTTCAAGAGGAAGGAACCCACATCTCCGGGAGAGGCCGTGGCATGCCCAATCAACTTGTGGTTCACCTCTACTGCACAAGAATCACGTTTCTATGGAGATTTCGCTAACAAGGAATTCGTTCCGACGAAGATTTTGGACCTCCGATGGCTGGATGCACAAGGGTTCACATTTCACTCTATGCTTCGAGATCAAAACCTTGAGAAGTTTGTTGGTCTGAAGGGTTTCATATACCCCGATCTGGTGAGAGTTTTCTACTCCAACCTCCGACCACACCAAGCCACCCGGAACGGTAATTTCGAGGTAAAGGGCAAACCCATGAAGGTATACGTCCTACGATTGAGCACTTGCAAGCACAAGGAATCGAGCTTCACAAGGACTCTTTCTTCATGAGCCTGCTCAAAAATCTCGAAATGTGGGAAGCTGAAAAGGCTGTAAGGAAGGAGCGTGGGAAGAAGATAACTTACAACACCGGCGGACTGAACGCCGACGATCGTCTTCTCCACTACACAATTTGCTGGATTCTGGCTGCAAGAGGAGCCAATCATGCTCAGATCAATGAGGAGGATATGGTAATGATGGCAGTGTTGAAAAATGGCATTCAAGTCGATTGGGCACATGTTGTGATGGACAACATGCTCAAGACGAGAAGGCTTTTTGATAACAAATGCCCCTATTCTCTATTTATTTCACGTTTGCTTGAGCATTTTCAGGTTGATACCACAAATGAGAACAGAGATTTGGTGAAGGACATTCACATCATTGGAGACAAAGCGTTGAAAATGATGCATTTGACAAAGACTGATGCTGGATGGGTGCCAAGGGAAGAAGCACCACAACAATAACAAACAGAAGCTGCAACCAATCCACCTTCTGATGATGATGATTCGGCGGCTAGGGAGTACATCCCTAAATCCCGTTTTGAATCAATTGTCATTGATCGGATGGATGAGCTGGAAGCTACCACCGCCAAAAGATTGGACGAGGTGGAGGCTACAAACAATGCCTGCTTCTTGGATCTCAAGGAGCTGTTGGAGTCCCTTCATACTCGCTTTGATACTCTCTAGTATTCCCTTCTTATCACTTCTCTCTTTTGCTTATTGATATACCAAATAGGGGGAGAATGTCTATAGGTTATCCTAGATAGGGGGAGTATTGAGTAGCATTTGATTTGTGCTTAATTGATCATATTTCTGGCGCTGTTGGGTAGAAATGTGTTAGGCTCTGCTCTGTTTGAACTTTTAATCTCTATGCAACATTTATTCTGAACAATTTGGAAATTTGGATTTGAACAATTCGATTTGGTTATAATATTTTGTTTTGTTAATCGCGTTATGTTTTATATTCCGATTCTGTTATTTTTAAATTTTTCTGGTCTTGGTCTATGATTGGGAATTGAATCATGTCTTATATTTCTGTATGGATGACTCTATTTGCTTATTGATAGTATAATGCTCGATTAAAATAGATTGTACGGTGAATCAATGCAATGCATATACTGTGTATTTGGAAATCTCTAACAATTGCAGGATTCTTAGAAGATCAACACACATCCTAAACTTCTAGGAAAACCTCGGTTGAGATTTGGTACATCAAAACCAAAAAGGGGGAGATTGTTGGACTTAAAGCTTGAAGGTGCTTCGGTGTCTCTCTTGGTGTTTTGTTTTTGATGCTATGTAATTTTGGTTCTTAGATGAAATGTAATTAGGAGTTTCCTATGTATTAATTGTTTAGTTTAGGCATGTCTGTGGTTGTTCTTTGTTTGAATGCCCTGGAGAGCTTGGCAATCTTGTGTGATTTCTCATGTGTCAAATGTTTGATTTCCCTCTCTAAAATATTTTGAAAATGTCTTTGGTAACCAACTGAGGTAATAGATTACCAACAGAAGGTAATTAACTACCAACAGCAGGTAATCAACTACCAACAGTAGGTAACAGAGTGTGGGAATGCATTTGCCACTGGAGTAATCGATTACCCCCTCGGGTTAATCGATTACCATGGGCCAAAATCACCTAGGAAATCCTTGCTCACTGGTTTAATCGATTACCAGCTTCTGGCAGTCGATTACCCCTATCAGAAAGTCATTAAGTTGCATAAATTGAGTTTTTAATTGAACCTATAAATACTCTTATTTTTAAAATCAATAACACTTCTTGGAATACAAGTTTTAGAAAAGTTCATACACTTTCATATTCTCTCTAAACTGAGTTCATCATCTTCTCCAAGAAACCCATAAAGAACTTCAAGAGTTCATCAACAAGTTTTCATAAAAAGGCAAACTTGATTCTTATTTATGACTGGGTGGCATTCATATAGTTGTTATTTTATGATCAGATCTACACTCCAGGTGTTCTCTAAACTGATCTTTTGTTTACCCATTTTGATTTCTGGGTTATTACTCTAGGAGAGAGGTCTCTCTGGATAGAGTAAGGATATTTGAGAAGTGTTTTTTCAAAGGTTTGATTTTGGGTGTGCCAAGGTCAGGGAAGAACTGTTCCTTGGGTCAAAGGACAAGTTTTTGGGTGTTTTGATTTCGTTTTTGTGTTGCTTGTTGCAGAGTGAATGTAAAAGAACACAAAAAGGGATCATTTGATAGTGGAAGACCGATCGCAACAGTTGTTGGGTTGGGACTGGATGTAGGCAGTGGGCCGAACCAGTATAAATCACTGTGCACTCTTCTTCTTCCTTATACTCTTTACTGTTTACCTTACATTACTGTTATCACTGTTTAATTTCTGCAATTTGTTCGGTAATTAACTCGATAATTGACTCGGTAATCAACTAAAACTGGAACAGTTAGATACTGACATTGGTTACGCTGTATATTGATTACTAACGTGTTTCTGATTATTCCTTTTGGTATTTCCGCTGTGTATCTTTGATATTTCTTGTTTATCTGTCTCATCTATTGATAGGTAATCAAGAATAGTTTTGTTTGAATTAAAAGGAATTAGAAACTCGCGAAATTGGGCTATAGTGGAACTAGAATCTATTCACCCGCCCTCTAGATTCACCCATAGGGACCATCAAAAATTTCTAAAAAGGATCTTGTGAAATTTTTGCCCAAAATATCTTGGAAATCCAATCGTCTGTGTGAATCTTGTCAGCACGGGAAACAACTTAAAGCTTCTTTCAAATCTAAAAGTGTTTTTTCCACAACAAGACTCTTAGAACTGTTACATATTTGTAAAAGATAGAACACAAGAAGGGGGATTGAATTGTATTACTTAAAAAATTTGTTCCTTTCGTCTGTGTGTCTAAATATGTTCAGACGAAACAATCTTAATCTTCAAAGGTTGATTTTAATGAACAAATGTTATAGGTTGATTATCTCCGTTAGTCAAATACTTAATAAAGCAAATACACAAGTATTTTTATACTAGTTCGTCTATGCAAGACTACGTCTAATTACCCAGTAACAACTGAGTTTTCACTACAAACCGTGAATGGGTTACAAGTATTATTTGCACCCACCCACTTCTGGCTATAATACGATATTCTTTGAACACAACCTTCGCAGGCTAAACAACAACGGTATTCTTTGAACAACCAGCCTCCTCAGGCTAAAACACCACACAAGTGGATTTGAAAGGGTTCTAAGTTTCCTCTTCGCAGAGAGGATTTTACAATGAAGAGCAGAAGTAACAAAGCGAATTCACAATAAGATAGAATATGTAAGCGTGTTCGCCAACTGAACTTTGAAGAAGCGAAGTCTTTAAATAGACAAAGACTTCAGGTATCCGTTAGACACAGAAGAATGTCGTTGAGCTTTTTCCACGAGAAGTCCAAAAAGGTGTCAGAGAGTACTTGAGTGATCGATGGCATGTGCAGCGGATATAAATAGCGTGCGCAGTACTTTTTCTGACTTGTACAGGAACTTTGACAAAAAGGTGATGACCTTTTCGAGTTGCATATGTAAGCGCGAATCCCCATACTGATCTTGGATGCTTCTAATGAGTACTTCTTAAGATTTGAAATCTTGGCGCGAGTGACTCATACTTTGCTTCACTTCTTCAGTATTAAGAGTTTTCATCTGAGCCTATCGTTTGATGACTTGACTTGAGACAGATGAATGACTTCAACTTTGAGGGGTCATCTTCCGTCTGTGCTCATTGCGTCTGACTTAGCTTGTTGATGTTCCGTCTGTCTTGTAATAATCAAAACTTTAGAGATGTTAATCATCTTGATCTAACAATCTCCCCCTTTTTTATGATTACAGACCATACTAATAACTTTCTCAAGGAAGCATCTGCACAAGACAAAGTTAGCTAAAAACAGTTTAAGCACAAGTCAAATTTACATCAAGACGATGTTTTCTGAAACAATACATCTTTATAAGAATCGTTACATCAATGTGATGTAAACCATGTACAGTGATAGAAGGAAACCAATCTAGCTTTTCCTTCCCTTCTATAAGCATTAGCCATCAGCCTGAAAGCTGTGATGTAATATTCAGGAAGCGCATGAGCAAATTCTTCGGGATCTTCAAATTCATTTAGGAGGATGGAGTAGCGGGGACAAATTTCCTGAACAATGTGGTCTTGTCCAAGGAAGAACAATTCCAAGAGTATGTCTTAGACCTACATACTCTGTTTGGTTCATTAGAATTGTGAAAGGTACAAGATCACGGCGATCAATGGCGTCCATATGCCAATGATAGCACTCTTTTGGCTCATAGATGGTGGAGCTGGAATCTCCATATCTGCAATGGTGAAATGCAGGTGCATTGGGTTCAAGCTGAACTTTCCACTTGATGTTTTCTCTGAAAGGAATGTGGGGTTCATAGCCAAGAGCTAGTCCTTCAATCACCGACTCAGCTAGATGATCCTTGTACTTGTTTATTTCTTCTAAACCCTTGATGACTAAAGAGGCCAATTTTTCCCAAGGTAGACGCATCAGCCATTCGCGTTGCTCTTCAGGGGTATAGATGACATCTTCTTTGAAGTCCACTGGCTTCAAGGGTTTGTGATAGATGATGGGGTTGACAAATCTCCCAAGTTGGAATCCCTTTTTACCTCCGTACTGATAAGGGTTCTTCAACTCAATATAGGGAGTGTCCTTTTCAAAGCAATCTTCATCATCTGCTAAGTAACCATCTTTAGCAGACTCAGACGATTCACCATCATCGGAGATATCTTCAAGTTCATCTCCAAGAATCCAGTCAGACTTGACTGGTCTTTCAGCACAAGAACTCTCAGCAAATCTCCTCATGACTAATTCGTTAAGGAACGAATAGTCAGTCTTGTGCTTGGGTGGAAGATCTTTTGGATTTATAACCTCAGCGTGAAATCTCACCCATTGTGCATCCATCTTCTTTATAACAACATGTTCCTCATCAGACGAAGAACATGCATCTTCAATGATTATTACCTCAAATGAAATCTCCATCGTCTGTAGATAGGATGCTTCTTCAGAAGCAGCAGGTATCGTCTGATTGAAGGCAGCGTTGAGAGGAGACGCAACAATAGGATCAGAGACAATTATCCTATGTTCGTCTTGGAGCGTTGGTGCAAAAACCTCCATAGATGGAGCTTCTTCATTTAGCATAGTCTCTAATTCCTCTGCTAACTGAGCATTGTCCTTCTGGATTTGGGCAGTCTCTTCATTATTCATGCCCTCTGAAGTTGCTGGTGCAGACGCAGCTTCAGACGATCCAATGCCCCTAATGCTCTCGAGAAAGATTCTTTCTCTTTCGGTTTGAAGCAGCATAGAGACCCTTTTGACCTCTTTTAATTGCCTTGCTTCGTCTATTTCTCCAACTATCATAGACACAAGCTTCTGCTTCATTTTCTCTTTGCCTTTGGTAGCCTTTTGAAGAGCAATTTCTTTGGCTCTTGCTTTCTCTTCAGCTGCTTTCTTCTGCTTTTCTTCGTCTGAAATGATTTTAACAGACGATATACCCTTAGGTGATTTTTCAACCCCTTCATCTTCATCGAGGGATATCTCCTTCTCCTGCGTCTTAGACGCAACATGTTTTATTCTGATAGTCCTCTTCTTCTTTCTAAGAGACTCTACTTGAGCATCTTCGAAAGGGACTTCAGATATGATCACAGGTGGATGAGGGATAGGTGTTTGGGTTTGTGTTTGGGCTTGTGTTTGGGTTTGTGTTTGGGTTTTGGCGCGTTTTATGCGGGCTCTGTGAGGAGGACCTTTGGTGATAGGAGAAAGAGGAACTTCATCTTCACTCTTATTATGATGAAGAAAGCTAGGATTCAGATGCATCTTGGCAAATGTGCTTCCTTTGACCTCCTTTCCTTCATCATGCCATACTACACTAGTGGCATCAAAACCTTGGTTTAAGATGATTTTGGAGAAGAGAGTGGCGTAGGGAATACTACTCTTCCTACGGATGTTCCTATTTTTTAACGCATTTATCCAATGGTCAAAAATAATGTGAGGAAGACTCATCCTTGCTTTCCTCAGATAGTAGAAGATGCAGAATCTGTCATGAGTACTCACATTGTCTCGTGAGCCTGTTCTGGGTGTAAAGATGATGGAGGACCATCTCCAAAAGCCCAACCAAACTCTTCAACCTTACTTTTCAATTTTGGGCTTCTAATAAAATTCGCTGCTGATTTTTGCATCTGACCTGTTTCAGTATTTCGATCATAACTCGAGCTACACAAGTCCAATTAAGGCGTTCTTGGTGCCATATTAAAGAAGACTTCAAGGGCTACAAAAGCTATGAAGACACCAAAACCCAGTTCGAACTTCAACTAGTTGGAAAATGAGCTTGAAGTTAGCATTGGAATGCTTCCAGGAATTTTCAGCGAAATGTTTTAATGTTTAGGTTTATTAATAGTTTTCTTTCAATTATGTAATTGTTTTAAGTATTTAATTTGGGTCTAAACTTGTAATAAACAAATAATTAGTGACCCTTAGATAGGATTCTAATCCAAGGGTTAAGCTTAGACGCTTGGAGTGCAAGCTTGACACCATGACCATTAGATGAGGATACTAATCCAAGGGCTAAGCTTAAAAACTTGGAGTGCAAGCTTGATGTCATAACCGTTGGATGAGGATCTACATCCAAGGGTGGAGGATTGATCCTTGTCCTCCAAGCTAATCAAGCTTCCACCACAAGCTTCAATTCATAGCCATTAGATTAGAATCTAATCCAAGGGTGGACATTAGTTCCTTCCATAGCAAGCTAAGCACCACACCTTAGTAGTATAAATAGGATTTCCTTTGTAATTCAAACACTTTTGATAAAATTTCAGAATATTGAATTAAGCTAAGAGCTTATTCTTTGAGAGTATTCTCTCTTGTGTTCTTGTGAAGAACCTTAAATCTCATCAATGGCTTCCTTGTCCATTGTGGCGGTTCCACCTCTAGCTTATTGGCACTTGCCATGGCGCTTCCATCTCTAAACTCCTTCCGTTTTCTATTTCTTTTTCTCCTTGAGGCCTTGAGCTTCTTCTTCATTTGTCCAAACCTCCATTGAAGCATGAAGATCCGCAACTTATATGCTATTCTCCTTGAGGATTGCATCAAAAGATGTTGTAGATGACTCTGCCTGTGGGATAGAGATTCCCAGATCTCAGAAACTTGGGATCTTCGGGGTCACGAGCCTTTCCATAGAGTATCTTGTCGATATGCTCCTCAGACTCTAACCTCATCCAGTCAGCGCTGTAGAAGCGCCCTTCAGCTTTGCAACTTCCAGCTTCAGCAATGGAGTCTATTGTGATAATATATTCCTTGTTGTCAATGGTACCCACAATACCATCATCAAACTCCTTCGCGTCACTCCAGAACTCCGCATAGGCCTCCATCAACCATGGGCCTCTCATTTCAGCGAAGTCCATCCAGCCATTGTGTATCAACATCTTTGATACCCTGTCAGAGATGCCTTCAATGGTAGTCCTTGATATCCACTTGCTAGGCAAGAAGAGGTCTTGGGCAAAGAAGGTTGTTTCGATTGCTTTGATGTTCTTGGCCGCCATTGTTCTAATTTTGAAAAAAAAAAAGAGAGAAAGTGTGTGAATAAAATACTCAGAGATAGTAAGAATACAGTAAAGAATAAAAGAGTAAACTTTGAGAGTATTTATAGTCAAAGACAAAAATGGTTATAATTCATCAGACGAAAGAAGTTGAAACCATCCCTGATTTGATGTGGCCCCATCATTGCCCTTTTAATGATTGATTTGACTTTTGCAATTCACAGCGCGTGGTCTTCAATGTCCTAGAATAGTGCAATAAATGACAGACACATTTAATGCTGCCTTTAAGTTTTCCCTGCACGCTTAACTTTAAATTAATTAAATAATAACCTTACGTTTGTTGATTTTTCTCAGACTGATTCAACTTGATCAGACGCAATGATTTGTCTTAACGAAGGCATTTAATATGTACAGACGAAATGAAATGCTCAGACGGAAAAACTTAATCAATTAAAGAAACAATTCCCAATTTTTTTTAATGAAATTAAATCGAGTTTCGTCAAAAGCTTTTGTAAAGATATCTGCCCATTGAAAATCAGTTTGAACAAACTGTATATCGAAAATACCTTTTTGAACATAATCTCTTATGAAATGAAATTTGATTTCAATATGTTTGGCTTTTGAATGTTGAATAGGATTTTTGTTGAGATTAATTGCACTTGTATTATCACAAAACACTGGTATTTGGGTTTCAAACCTGGAGAAATCCTCAAGTTGATGTTTTACCCAAAGTAGTTGTGAGCAACACCCAGCTGCAACAATATATTCTGCTTCAGTGGTTGAAAGTGCAATGGAGTTTTGCTTCTTGATTGACCAAGAGATTAGTGATGAGCCAAGAAATTGACATCCACCAGTTGTGCTTTTCCTCTCCACTTTATCTCCAGCATAATCAGCATCACAATAACCACTTAGATTGAAATCACTACTTTTCTTGTAAAACAGAGAGAGATTAGTGGTTCCCATAAGATATCTTAAAATGCGTTTAACAGCTTGTAAATGTGATTCTCTAGGATCAGATTGGAAACGTGCACATAGACATACACTAAACATAATGTCAGGTCTACTAGCAGTGAGATAGAGAAGAGATCCAATCATACCTCTGTATACCATCTGATCAACGGTCTTACCTGATTCGTCTTTGTTGAGACTGGCTCCAGAAGAATGCATGAGAGTTATTGATGGAGGACCATCTCCAAAAGCATCAACAAACTCTTCAACCTTACTTTCTAATAAATTGAGCTTCTAATAAAATTCGCTATGTTTTTTTGCTGTTTGACCAGGTTTAGTATTCAGATCATAACTTGGGCTACATAACTCCAATTGAGCTGTTTTTGGTGCATTTTTAAAGCTGACTGAAAGGGCTACAAAAGCTATGAAGACACAAAAGCCCAGTTCTAACTGAATCTATGAGGAAATTGTGCTTGAAAGTAACATTTGGATATTGCCAGGATGTTCCAGCGGGGTGCTGACCAGGTTCAGTATTTCAAGCATAATGTGGGCTAAAAAACTCCAATTATTTTCGTCTTGGTGGAATTTGAAAGCTGACTTAAAGGGATACAAAAGCTATGAAGATACCAAAGCCCAGTTCGGACTGAATCTAGGAGGAAATGGAGCTTGAAGTTAACATTGGAATGCTACCAGGATTTTCCAACAAGTTCTTTAATTGTTTAGGCCTATTAGTTTCTTTCAATTATGTATTTGTTTTAAGACTTGGATTTGGGCCTTGTAATTGTGAAGTGTGCTCAGCCTAGGGTGTCTCTCATCTCACCATTGATCACTCATTTCATCCTAGGGTGGAGAACATTTCAGATTTCTAACCTTAGGCCCATTGCACTTTCATTTAAGTTGGTCAACATTTCTATTGTACTCACTTTGGTCATTTATGAAAAGAGAATTTCTAAGATTAAAGTCTTGAGAAAAGCAGAGAGCTCTCCTGGGGTTTCTTACAAAAACCTTGAATCTTATCATGGATCCATGATCCAAGTGGCGATTCTTCTACCTAGCTTATTGAATCCTTATTCATAGCGCTAATTCCATTCCTAAACACCTTACCACTTTCATTTTCTTCTTGTTTTGGTCTTTGACCGAGAGGTTTTACCTCATATCCTTGAGTTTTTCTTAATTCATTAGAGTGTTGGATGATTTGGTGAATGAAGATGGGGCACACCTTGTGAATCCGTGATGGTCACCTCAAGACCTTCATGGGTTTGCATCAAATTTGGTATCAAGAGCTTGTTCTTCACCTAGTTGTTCTTCGCTTGTGGTATTGAGTCTAGCTCCTATCTTTTTATTTCAATTTTTGATTCAATTGAATTTTTATTTGAGTCTTGTTGTGTGTCTTGGTTGTCCAATGCATAGATGAGATGTTCTGACACTCATGGTTGATTATACATGACCTATTTTACATGCTAGACACATTCTAGTTGATAGCACCCATGTGTTTGATGAATTTTCTCAATATTTATTTTGAGTCTCCTTGCTGGAATTTGAATCCCCTGCATCTTATGTGGCTTAATTAGTGCTTATATGTGTTATTACTATGTGCATTGCTCATTATAAGTTCAAGTTACCACTACCATGCATTATCTTGCTTGTTAGCAAAGTTTGACTTGACTTGCTTGAGTATTTGAGCCTATACTTGGACTATCCAGCAAAGAATAGCCAAAAGAAAAGAAAAGAGTAAGAGAAAATATTCAAAAGAAAGAGTCAAAGAAAATTCAAGAAAAGAAAAATACAAGAAAAGAAGATTGAAGAAAAATTAGAGTGAAAATTGAATAGCTCTTGTAGTAGAAAATTTTTGGAAAAAATTGAGTGCAGTACCTTGGTAAATTGGGTCATTAAACACCCACTTATTTAGTGTCCAAGCTCAATTAGGCATCATTACTTATTTGGCTCAAGTATCATATTACAAATTGGATCAAATTTGCTAATGGCATGATATTTGAACTTGTGGTGTGCTTTGCATGTGCCTAGACATATTTGCCCTGTTTTTGCCTTATTTTTGGACCCTTATTTGTGGCTGCCCTGCATCTCAATTTGAGCTTATTTTGTGCCTAAATATCACCCAAACCAATCCCCAAAATTTCAAGGTATATTGAGCCAATTTCAAGCCTTTAATTCCAGCTTAGTGACGGTTCTGCTGATTTTGTAACAGTTTCGGGTTTGTGGTTGGTTCAAGGGGTTAAACGTTGTTTTATTGAATTCTGGGCATTTGGTCATTCAATATACATATATATAAGCTCAATTGGAAGGTTTCATAATTTTCCAAGCTCATTTGGTATGCTTATAAATTTTCACAAACTTGGGCAAATTTGGTGACGGTTCTGTCAATTTTCCAGCAAACTTGCACTTGATTTCTTTCCATTCTTTGGGTTTTTGTTTCAGAGATTTTTGCAGTTTTAAATACTAGTTTTCTCTCATTATTAGTGCAGTAAATATAGTAGCCATTGTCTTGAGCATTAAATTCCATTTTGAGTAGCTAAATTTTTATTCATTGAGTAGTGCTTTTATTGCTTGTCTTCCTTGATTTCCTACATAGTTTTGTCTTGAAGTTTTGCCTTCTTTGATCTCCTAAGCTTTGTGGATGAATTGTTCCTCTTTCACTTGGATTAATTAGACTTGATAATTGATAAAGGTTTCTCAAGAAACTTTAAGTGAGAGTTTAGATGAAAAAGGTGTTGACTTTAAAAATATACGTGTGTCAATCTTTCGGCAAGTGTACCGGTCGTCACAAGTTTAGAAATAGAGAGAAAAGGATGTCGAACCACAGAGACTAGTTGTGAATTATTGAATGCTTAATATGCTTGCTATTAGGATGAACAGTTAAGTGAATCATGTGTGTGAACTAAGTAATTATGTAAAAAGACAATTTACTGTAAAACAAGAAATGGAAAGCACTAAATGTTTAAGTTTCAGAGATGATGGAAACAGTTAGGGAATAGGTTCATTCAATTCCTTCTCTCAAGTAATTACTTCCTATGTCAATTTCACAGTTATCAATCAATTGGAGACTAGAATCTGTGATACCTTAGACTAATCCTATTCCTAGGTCATTAGTCACTTTGAATGACTTCTATAATCTCTAATTCCTTAGGTGAAAATAGAAACTCATTCAAGAAGCGAAACAGATAAATTCACAGTGTCTCATAACATGCAAGTTCTATTCCTAGGCTCATGCGAAGGTATAATGATGCACTTCTTCTCCTAGTTCAACTATCAATCTTCCAATTGCATAACTGAAATGAGAAACAAAAACTCAAGGAACAGTTCAATCCAATTCAAGCAGTTAATATTCCTATCACTATTTGAATTTCATGAATAAAACCTCAAGAAATTGCATTAAGTAAGAAGAGATCAATCAATCAACTGAAATTACAATTGAATCAACATAGAAATTCATTACAAGTATTCTGGAATTGAAATCCCCTTCCCTAACCTAAGAATTTAGCCTAACATGGAAATAGAAAAAGAAAGAACAAAAATAGAAATCAAAACCGAGAGAAGCTCCATGAATCTTTAGATCTTGCTTCCACAAGCTCCAATTCTTCAAGAATCTTCAAGGATTTGATGGAGAAGGATGAAGAAAAAAGGTGGAGAAGAGAGAAAAATGAGAGAATCGTGCACGAGAAGCAACTGAAAACTGAATTATGAAGTTCTCCCCAATTTCGCACCCAAGGATCCCTTTTATAGCAGAAAAACGCGCCAAGCACTTAAACAGAACGCGCCCTGGCGCGTTTGGGCCGCAAGGAGCTGTGCAGCGCGCCCCCTGGAAATTCCTCAGGCGCGCCTAGGCACGTTTATGCCGCAAGGGGCAGTGAAACGCGCCACTCAAGCGCGCCCTGGCGCCCATGCGCCACTCTGAATTAGTGAAACGCGCCCTGGCGCGTTTTGACAGGTGAGGATGCTCCATTTGGCTTGCTTTGATCTTGATTTGGGCTTACATCCTTGTTCTTCTTGATGGCATCTTCATCTTATGTCCATAGTTTTCATTCCAAGCTTCTATCCTCTCTTCAATGAACCTAGAATCAACAAAAGAATGATTAAGATGACTTAAAAACTCAAGAAAACTTATAAAACTTAACAAAATGCTAACTCAAGAACTAACACTAAGCAAACATGGTATTTTCAATGTTTTCTTGCCTAAACTACAACTAAACCTATTGAAAATGGATGAAAATGAACTGAAAATACCTAGGAAAACATGTATAATCTAGCACTTATCACAACCCCAAACTTAAAGCTTTGCTTGTCCTCAAGCAAACATAGAATCCATCATTACAAAGGTCAATAAACATGGTATAACACTAAGCTCAACAGCCACTAAAAATGCATTATGCAATTCTTAACTCCTTAAGCCAACTCAATGTATCTATGAAAGTTGGACATGCACTCAAGATGTTATCAAGCACTGCACAATTCATCAAGCATAGGCAACAAACGTAGATTGGCATGAGAAAATGTACTTTAGCAATATCACACAGTCCTCTCCAGTTAAGTGTTTGCCCTCAAGCTCTCAAGTGTTTTGGGTTTGTGTTTCTCTCAATGTTACCAATTAGAAGGTCAGTTACCATAGGCTTGCAATAGCTCTCAAAATCTCCACTGCCTTCAAGTAGACATTGGACACTCAAAAGGTCTTTTCAGGGTTGTAATGGGGCTTAGGTAAAGGTGGGTTAAAAGGAAAGGTTACTGACTACATATTCACAGGAACTCAAAGAGTAAAAGTTAAAACCTATATGTTATGCATGAACTCATGATGGACAGAAGAAAACTTCAAAAACAAAACAGAAACTCACAATGAGTAACAAAAACAACTTATGAGACCACTCTGTTTTCCTTTTGTTCCCTTATTCTTTTGCTTTTAAACTGCATTTTCTTCTGGCTTCTTTTCTTTCTTTTTACTTTCTTTCTACTTTTTTGCTCTCTTTTTCTTTTTGTTTTCTGAACATCCTTTTCTTGTAGCTTTTGTCATTTTGTTCTGTTTCTTCCTTTTTCTTTCTTTTCAGTTTCTTACCTTTCTCTTTGTTTTTGCCACTTTGCTTTTCTTGAGTAGTCTCACTCATTGATATCACAAGAAGAAAAAGAAAATTTTGCATGGTATGCATGAAAAACAATGCACTATACTGTATGCATGAAAAAAAATAATAGAGAATGCACTATATAAAACTATCTGTTATTCACAAACTTCACCAAGGTGACCCAACAACCCCAAACTTAGAATTTGACTTGTCCTCAAGTCAACAACTACTCATGCACCCCAAAATCTCAACCCCAAACTTAATCTTGAAACCTATCATCTAAGTAAAGAAACCAATACACTTAAAGTTCCAGTGATAGGACCATTGGTTTTTCACTTAATTAGGCTTATAATGAGCTTAAGTAACCAAGAAAGAAAGGGTCAAATCAGGCTCAAAGGGGTTAGCAATGGATAATGTTAAGGTTCAGGCTTATTTTGGCTCAAGGCTACAAGAAAGAAATGCCTTTATCATTTGTGTCCAAATCTAAATGTATGCAATTTTGACCAAGAGCTAAAGCAAGTTCTGGAACAAACATATCACATGGTAAAATAGAACACTCAAGAATAAATCATGTTGGAAGCCCAAATTCTTATCCAGGGTTAATCATTGCATAACATTGCTAAGTTCATTATTCATGTTACAATCTAGAAAATTGTCATGCTAGAGTTCTCATACAATAACTCTTCAAACATTTGAGAAACATGCAACTTTGTCATGGAACCTCAAATTGAACCTAAGTGTCAAGAATTGCACAAATTACTCTATTGGATTTACATATTCAATGTTATACCAGTGCAATCAACCTTTATAATATGGTGCAACAATTTAGGAGTTATACTCTAGACACTCATCAAACAACAGTTAATATCAAAGAGTATAAGAATGCTCCCTGTTGAAGACTTAGCCACAATACTCAGAGGTTGCTGCAAGTGCCTAAAATATGCATGTGCTTCCAGTAGTGTTCAGCAGCTAGGGATTCACAATGGAGAAAGAAAAACTAACCCGAAAGTTAATTAATCATTCAAAGAAAAGTCAGATAACAGAACTAACATAACAGTAAAAATAGTCTAGTTGTACTACAGTAATCCAAAATGTACTACTAAACCAAATTAGTAAACTAAATCATCAGTCCTCATCTTGTGTCTCATCATCTTCATCCTCTTCATCATCTTCATCTTCATCATCCTCTTCATCCTCATCCTCATCATCATCTTCATCCTCTTCATCATCTTCATCTTCATTCTCTTCACCTTCATCCTCTTTATTCTCTGCTTCAATATTCTGACCACCATCAACCTCTTCACCATCTTCATCTTGTTCCTCATGAGGTGCTTGGCCTTGAAATTCCTCAGAGAATTCTTCAAACCTCATCAATTCTTCAATGGTCTCCCTGTCTAATGGGTCAAATGGCACCAACTTCTCCACAGGGAGGTTCATTTGGGATGCCACAGCTCTCATAAGAGGTTCAAGGGCAATGCAGGTCTTTGTGGATTCATGAATCTGCGCATATTCCTTTGAACCATTCTCAAATAATCCATCATCTTTCCTTGATTTGGAGCTGCAAAGCACTAGCCGAGGTTTTCGCCATGGAAGCTTTTCCTTTTCCCTTTGATGTGGCCATGGCTTTGGAAGTGGAAGGTGCTTTTGGTGTGGCTTTGGATTTACTGGACTCTCCTTTGGTGAAATTCACCTCTAATGTTGCACCTGGCCTCATAGGAATCAAACCTCGAGTTGAGACTCAGATTCAACACACAAATTTGTGAAATGATCTTTGGCATACTGACATGGGATCCTTGTTTTTGCAAGTGCAGTGTGTGAATCTCATTGGCTATAGTCAGGCCAACATTCAAGTATTCACCTTTCATTATTGTGTATAGGCACCAAACCCTCTTCTTTGTGATGGAAGATCTGTGCTGGATTGGCAATAGAATCCCATGGATAAAAGCCCACCAAATTTTGGCCTTGAAACATAGTGATGAAGATTTGACATGAGTGACTCCGTTGTTGAACCATAGGCTATCCTTCCAAGCTCCCTTACCTTCACACAATAACTGATCCACCTTGCTTGGTTCGGCTTTGCTATCGGTTCTATATTGGAAGATACAATCCCTTCCTTCCGAAAAAGGGATTAATAGTAATCGGTTGATGACTTGAGGTGAGAAGGATATTTGTTTTCATCAATGTATTGGCTCGGACTCATGTTAAATTTCCGCTCTACTAACACTGCACGTGTTATAAAACGGGAGGCAAAGGCCTCTGCATGCTCCAGTGATTTAAACCTATGAGTATCATATTCTTGAATTTCTGGAGTGGCCTTGGCTTTCTTTGTGGTCTTCCTCTTCTCTTGGACTTGTCCTTTGATAGCCCTTTGTTTGGTTCTTGGTTGCCTTGAATAGGAAGAGCCAGCTGGTCTATTGCTTGAAAACATAATTTCTCAAAATTGAACCTACACAATGCAAAGTATATATGAGAAAAACATGCATGTACATAACTAACAATTATTACCAACAAGAGCATGCACTTTCATCAAAATTATAATGTGGTTCAAAAAGAAATTAAGTGGGAGTTGCTAAAGAGAATACATAAGCTATTACAATGTGTTCATGCTTACTAGTGTTGCACACATAGACTATACCTAAAACTTCATTGAAGCATTTTAACAAACACTAAGTGAGCATGAATGAGTATCTCATATTTCTTCCCAATTGATTCGCACAATGCATCTCCAAGACAATTATCACCATACATTCACAAGCAATCAATGTTATTCATCAACAACCATCAAAACAAGGCCATGCAACACATTTAATTGAGCCAATTTCAATTCGCCCAAAAGGGGATCTAGGGTTCGAACTACCCTTTCTTGAACCCTCATCTCAATCAATCATGTGAATCATGCAATTGAAGCTTAAACAATGAATGAAAGAAGTTGAAATCACTAGATTGAACAACATACCTTGTTTGAGCCGCAGTGAATTGAGAACACCAAATGAGAATTCTTGTAAGTTATTAACAAAAATGAAAACCTAGGTTGAAAGGGATGAAGAATTCAACTCAAATCTACTTGCAAAATGGAGTGGTGAGGTTGAGAATTGATTGGAAGTGGGATTGCACACTTGGGATTTCACAAGCACAAGGGGAGAAGGGAAAGAACAAGTGAACGCGCCTCTCATTGCGCCAAGGCGCGAGCTCGCCACCCATATATGTGCCAAGGCGCGCAAAACGCGCCACCCCCCTTATTTAGAACGCGCCAGAGCGCGTTTTTGCCGCAACCAAGTGCGGAAGGCTCATTAACTAGAGCGCGCTAGGGCGCGTTTGTGCCGAGAGCAGGTCACAAACGCGCCATTCTCTTCATTCAACTGGCGCCAGGGCGTGTTTGTGCCGCAAGCAGGCCACAAACGCGCCACCCTCCTTACTTCAATGCGCCAAGGCGCGTTTTACAGGGACAGGTTTTGTGATTTTTCACTTAATTTTCATACCTTGGTGCAAATTGATATCCCAAGTAATTACAAATGCGGTTGTTTTGCATGTTCTCAATGTAGTTTGCTTTAACTTGTGCACATACTCTAAGGCAATTTGTTTCTAAGTGGTCTATCTCTGCACAAAGATTATAACTATCATGCACATGCATTGAAAACTCACAACTCTCTCTGTTGAAGTTATTACACCTCACACCTTTCTTATTTCTTATTGACTCAAGAACACTGTAATTTCAAATGTTTATTCCTATATCTACTTGTTATCAATCAACTCAAGAATCAAATTTATGCTACTGTATCTTATATTTACACTCCTACTCTAATCTTCAAATTCTATTTTATTTTTGTTTTTCTCAACTCTTAAGCTATCACAAGTATATGACAATGAGAAGTTACAAAAACTTCTCTGAATTGGGTAAGTTGCCTCCTACCAAGCGCTTCTTTAATGTCATTAGCTTGACATGTAACTTGACCCTATCAAGGAGGGTCATGCAGTTCAACAGAGACCTTATCCTTCTCAAAAGCATCTCCTAAATAAGGTTTTACTCTCTAGCAGTTCACTTTGAACTCTCTGGATTTATCAAGGTCTTCTAAAGTGATTGCACCATGTGGAAATACTTGTTTGACAACAAATGGACCAGACCATCTAGACTTTAGTTTTCCTGGAAACAACCTTAATCTAGAATTATAAAGTAACACCAGCTGTCCAGGGTAAAACTCTCTCCTTCTAAGATTACGATCATGCCATAGCTTTGTTCTTTCTTTGTAAATCTTGGCATTCTCGTATGCTTGAAGTCTGAGTTCATCCAACTCATGGAGTTGGTATAGTCTCTTCTCATAGCCTGATTTAGAGTCAGAATTGAAATATTTCAAGGCCCAATATGCCTTGTGCTCTTGTTCTACAGGCAAGTGGCATGCCTTTCCATAGACCATTTGAAATGGTGTCATGCCAATGGGAGTCTTATAAGCTGTCCTTGATGATCCATTTTATATACATTTTCTTTACTTTGTTTTCGGTTCAATTAGCTTTTATTTGTGTCATATTTTGGTAGCTTATCATAGATTTGTGTTAGAGGCATATTTTAGTACTAGTAGTAAATAATAGTTAATTTTCATAAGTTCTTATGTTTTTATACTAATTCTTGTGCAGTTGCGTCGGGAGCTCTGAGGAATAAAGAAGAGATAGGAGCAGGGAGGAGATTGAATGTTAGAATGGAAGCCTGGATTGGAAGACCCAAGATCTGAGATGAGGACTTAGAATGCAAGTCAGCAAGAGGAAGAGAAGTTGTAGCTCAAGCCAAGGGCGCACACGCGCCAGGGCGAGCCAGGATGGCGCACTCATGCCCCCGCGGTAGAAATCTTGGGCGCGCCAGTGGGGGCGCATTCAGCCCTTTCATTGCGGCACAAATGCGCCGAGGCGCGCTCGGGCGCGTCTCATGCCTTATGAACCCTTGTTCCGTCCGATGGAGTTGTTCGTCTATGCTCGCTTCAACTGAAGGATTCGTCGTGCTTATTCTTCCAAGTTACTTCGTCTGTGCTGTGTCTTCCAAGTTGCTTCGTCTGTATTTGTTTCTGATGGAATTACTTCGTCTACACTTGCTTCTTATGGAGTTGCTTCGTCTGTGCTTGCTTCATCTGAGTTGTCTCGTCTGTACTTGTTTCGTCTGAGTCCCCAGATTTATGCTTTCGTCTGTAACCATAACAGACGATACCAAGTCCATAACAGACGATACCAAATTCAAGAAGAGACAATACACCAAGCTAAGGCCAGGCGATACCAAGCGCAAAGAAGACGATCTGAGTCTAATACTGAGGCGACACCCAAGACAGGCGATACCAAGACCAAGACAGGACGACACCAAAGACAGGACGATACAAAGTCAAGACCCAGGCGATACAAAGTCCAATACAGACGACATGAAGGCCAGACGATACAACAGGACGAATGATCAAACTATTACTTACATTGTTGTTTTTCTTCCCGATCAAAGCGACGCGCATTCTCCATCTATAAAAGCTGCTCGGGGCGCGAAACTTAAGAACTTTTTGATACTTTTCATAAGTCAATTTTTCTTCCTCTGCACACGGGAGTTGCGCGATTGCGCAATTCTCTCTTCTTCTTCTTCTCTTTGTTCTCCTCTTTTAGCGATTGCGCGATCCTCTCTTCTCCATAGCTTTCACCACGCAAGTAATTGAATTGATCTTTGATTCAGATTTCTCTAGTCTCGAATTTCATATTAGATTTCTAGTTCAATCTACTTTTCCGCTATTTGTTACTTGATTCTTAATTGTATTAGTTTTATTGCATGTCGTTGTTCGTTATTCATCTTGATTTTAATTTTTGTTTAACTCGTTCTTGCGATTTCGTATCAACTGTTCGTTTGATTTCAATTTCTCTTTGCGATTATTCACGTTTTTCTGCTCTTATCTTTTGTTCAAGTCGTTAATTCAATTTACATTTCTTGTTTGTTTCTCGCTTTATACTCCGTCTCGTAACCTTCCGTTTGATTTCATAATCTCAATTTCATGTAGTTTTCTTTGAATTGTTCAATGAAAATCCCCCTTCCAATAGTGAGCAATTCCGAATTGAATGCATGTATGTCTTCTGAGAAATGACCTAGGTTGATTCCTCTATATTACAAGTTTAATTGGGGATAAATCTAGCTTTTGATAGTCATTCGACAGTGGTTATCAAAATGGCGCCGTTGTTCGGGACATGCGTCATTGATTCGAGAATTATCACTTTTCATGTATATAAATTTGTTTGTGAATATTACATTTGTATAGACTAACCATAAATCCATATAACAGTTGTTGTTTCTAGTGTAGGTACTGACTATTTTGTTGACTTTTTGCATAGGTTTTAATTCTTTGTAGATATCATTGATGCTAGTTAGTTAGTGCTTAAATGATATTTTGCTGAGTGCTGTTAGTCAGTGTTGTTCATGCTAATTTGTGTTGTATATTGGTGTTTTTGGTGGCTATTGTTGAATCTGATGAACTAGAGAGGTGTTGATTTACATTCCTTTAGGCTACCATGGCTAATAGGACTATTAGGGAACTATTGCAGCAGGATTTCAATGAGTCAATTTTTGAAGAGGCAAAAATTTTTCATACCATGCCTCAGCAGCAATACGATCCTTATCCTAGCTCCTACAGTCTTGGATGGGTAGATCAGAGCTATCAGCATTCACATGACTATTCCCATCCAACACAAGATTGGCAGCAACAGTCCAACCATTATATACCACCATCATTTCAGCATGTTGCACCACCACCACCACTAGCTCAACCACAAGGTAGTCCTTCCTTGGAAGAATTAATCAACCAGATGGCCACCAACAACTTGCAATTTCAGCAGATGTTTGAGGTTGACCTTCAGAGTATTCAAACTCAGATTGAGCAGTTATCAAATGCAATTAGTCAGAACCAACCTCAAGCATCCATCATAAGCATGAAACTACCTACTGAAGAGCATTTTGCTTCCTCTTTAGATTTAGTTGATAATTTTGTAGATAATTGTACATATTTTAACTCTGAATTTGAATCTGAATTAACTAATTTTTCTAATTTCAATAATGATTTGGCTAGTATTCTTTGTAATGATGATGCCACTGTTTGTACCATATGTGCGAGAGATGAATCGCCATTGCGGTGCGAGATCTTAATTTGCAGATCGCAGATTTTGGTCTCTGAGGTTCTTGCATCTCCGACATTGCGGTGAACAAGCCATTGCCACCTTCCATTGTGCGGTACCGCCAAGCTTAGAGGTGGAACCTCGCACAACCAGAAAAGACAAGTTCCATGGAGGTTGTGACTAAAGAGAAAGAGTTTAGAGAACAACATTTGAGAGAGCAAGACATGGAAGAAGGGAGAGTAACAGATAAGCAAGAGAAGGAATCATGTGATTACTTAATTGTCTATGCTGATCTCCCTTTGACAGGTGATGTAGGAGAACTAAAAGCACAAGGTGCAGTTGTTTCAGACTCTCTTACTTACAAAAATCCTCATGTCTTGATACCTAGTGGAGAATTGTCCATAGAGTTTCCTTGGAGTAAACACCATGAAAAAAATGAAGTATCCAAGAATTCAGAGTCACCACTAGAGAAGATTTCTTTATCTCTTGACACTCTTTCTCACTACAATTTCAAATTAAATGCCAATATTAAAATGAATAAATGGAAGATATTGATTATGGCATTCAATTTATCTCTACCACCGTGCACTTGCATTGATTATAGAACACGCATGCACTTTAAATCATCTGCACTCATAAATAATGATTTACATATTATTGTAGATGATTGGACGATATTTGATCCAGGTGGATGTTTGTTTCTTATCGGACACAAAGGCGCAAGATCACGAGAGCATCATTGAGAAGCCCACAAGACCTTGCTTCTGCGACGGCACGAGGGAGTTTTCTTTTCTCCTCCACTCTTTTCCGTTCTATTTTCATTCATTTCTGTCTATCCATCTTACGTAATTAGGAAGTAAGTAATAAGAAGTAATTAGGAAGTAATTAGGGAGTTTTCTATTTCTCCTCTGTCTTGATTTGCAGCTGACTTCATTGATGCACTTTATGTTACATTGAGGACAATGCAAATTTTAAGTGTGGGGGGGGAATTGTGTGAATATTTTCTTCGTTATGTTTTTCGTTCATTTTTTTTTAATTCTTTGTTGTTTGAATGTTATGTTTTTACATTTGTTTTCTTTAATTCTTTTTGTTTTTTGTTCTGTTTGAGTATTGAAAGGAAAATATGTATATGAAAAAAGAAAATAAAAGTAAATGTGAAACATACCTTTTCTTTGAAGTTACAGGTGTATAAACTGTGGAAGTTACAAACATTTTTAGTTGATAGATTCTTCAATCTTCTCATAACCTATGTGTGCATCTTTGAATTGCAATTGACTTGAAGCTAAAGTTTGGATAATTAGTGATAGAAAAATAAACTTTGTGAGAGTTTGAGCCTTATATGGAGGAACCATTTTCTCCTTCAAAAATTCTTTCTTGTGTGATTACACTCATCTTGTTAGTTGCTCTAGATTTTTACTTGACTCTTGCTGATATTTCTTGATCACATGCATTATTGAAATGATTTAGGCAATTTTCTTCTTAAGCCACTAGCCAAATGAGTTTACCTTACATATCTGTCCCTTGTTATCCCCTTTTGAGCCTTTATTTCCCTTTCTTCAATTTTAAGCTCATTACAAGCCGAAAAATGAAAAACAAGGATGTCCCCTAACTTTAGGGATTAAAGGAGCTTTGGAATTGTTTTGGGAATAAGCTCTAAATAAGTGTGGGGGTAAGACCTTTCAAAACAAGTCTGGTATGTGAGATGGTGAATGAATTGGTATTAGTTATGCAGAAGAAAACAAGTATACGGAAAAATATATGTATATGTATATATATAGAAAAGATACAAAGAAGGAAATACCAAAAGCTGCAAAGAAGGAAATCTAGAAAAGAAAAAGAAAGCAAAAGAAAGAAAAGAGAAAAAGAAAAAGAAGGAAATGAAAGTTCAAGATGGAAATAAGTGGGAAACCAAAAAGAGGTAAGTGCTAGGAGGGTAATCTTCACGCTTATTAGATTTATTCCCCATTGCTCCTCTTTTCTCTTGGTTATTAGCTTAAATAATCCCTCTTTTATCCCACCTGCACCTTGGCCACATTACAAGCTTAATAAAGTCCTTTTGATCTCTAATTGCATGTGTTTCAAGTTATTGAAATTAGAGGCTTGTAAAAATCTGGTAGTGCTAGCTTGCATGATGTGTTTGAGTGCAAATACAAGCCTAAAACACTTGAGAGTCAAGAGGAAACACTGACTTGTGAGGTTCTATCACTTTGAATTCAGTCTTTAACTCAACTTGTCAAATTGCTTGTTTTGGATGCACATTAGTTTCATGAGTCGTTGTTGATCTTGATGCTCTGAATTTTGTTCCTTTCTCTTTATATGCATCTGTAACCCAACTGGAATTGGTTCAGTTCACATAGCATCAATTCTTCTTTTAGTAAGTTTTGCCCCGGAGTGCAAAAGAATAAGTGTGGGGGTATTTGATGATCCATTTTATATACATTTTCTTTACTTTGTTTTCGGTTCAATTAGCTTTTATTTGTGTCATATTTTGGTAGCTTATCATAGATTTGTGTTAGAGGCATATTTTAGTACTAGTAGTAAATAATAGTTAATTTTCATAAGTTCTTATGTTTTTATACTAATTCTTGTGCAGTTGCGTCGGGAGCTCTGAGGAATAAAGAAGAGATAGGAGCAGGGAGGAGATTGAATGTTAGAATGGAAGCTTGGATTGGAAGACCCAAGATCTGAGATGAGGACTTAGAATGCAAGTCAGCAAGAGGAAGAGAAGTTGTAGCTCAAGCCAAGGGCGCACATGCGCCAGGGCGAGCCAGGATGGCGCACTCATGCCCTGCTTGCGGTAGAAATGCGCCAGGGCGCGCCAGGGGGGCGCATTCAGCCTTTCATTGCGGCACAAATGCGCCAGGGCGCGCTCAGGGGCGCGTCTCATGCCTTATGAACCCTTGTTCCGTCTGATGGAGTTGTTCCGTCTGTGCCTGCTTCAACTGAAGGATTCGTCTGTGCTTATTCTTCCAAGTTACTTCGTCGTATTTGTGTCTTCCAAGTTGCTTAAATCGTATTTGTTTCGATGGAATTACCGTCTACACTTGCTTCTTATGGAGTTGTTTAAATCACGTGCTTGCTTCATCTCGAGTTGTCGTCAAATGCCGTACTTGTTTCGTCTGAGTCCCCAGATTTATGCTTTCGTCTGTAACCATAACAGACGATACCAAGTCCATAACAGACGATACCAAATTCAAGAACAGACAATACACCAAGCTAAGACAGACGATACCAAGCGCAAAACAGACGATACAAAGTCTAATACAGACGACACCCAAGACAGACGATACCAAGACCAAGACAGACGACACCAAAGACAGACGATACAAAGTCCAAGACAGACGATACAAAGTCAATACGAGGCGACATGAAGGCCAGGCGATACAACATTTAATGATCAAACTATTACTTACATTGTTCTGTTTTCTTCCCTGATCAAGGCGACGTGCATTCTCCATCTATAAAAGCTGCTCGGGGCGCGAAACTTAAGAACTTTTTGATACTTTTCATAAGTCAATTTTTCTTCCTCTGCACACGGGAGTTGCGCGATTGCGCAATTCTCTCTTCTTCTTCTTCTCTCTGTTCTCCTCTTTCGCGCGATTGCGCGATCCTCTCTTCTCCATAGCTTTCACCACTGCAGTAATTGAATTGATCTTTGATTCAGATTTCTCTAGTCTCGAATTTCATATTAGATTTCTAGTTCAATCTACTTTTCCGCGTTGTTACTTGATTCTTAATTGTATTAGTTTTATTGCATGTCGTTGTTCGTTATTCATCTTCTGATTTTAATTTTTGTTTAACTCGTTGCTGCGATTTACGTATCACTGTTCTCGTTTCGATTTCAATTTCTCTTTGCGATTATTCACAGTTTTTCTGCTCTTATCTTTTGTTCAAGTCGTTAATTCAATTTACATTTCTTGTTCTGTTCTCGCTTTATACTTCCGTCTGTAACCTTCCGTTTGATTTCATAATCTCAATTTCATGTAGTTTTGCTGAATTGTTCAATGAAAATCCCCCTTCCAATAGTGAGCAATTCCGAATTGAATGCATGTATGTCTTCTGAGAAATGACCTAGGTTGATTCCTCTATATTACAAGTTTAATTGGGGATAAATCTAGCTTTTGATAGTCATTCGACAGTGGTTATCAGTCCTATATGCCCAAAGAGCATCATTTAGTCTTTTAAACCAATCTTTTCTGGACAGATTCACAGTTCTCTCTAAAATCTTCTTAATCTCCCTATTTACTAGTTCAGCTTGCCCACTGGTTTGGGGGTGATATGGTGTTGCAATCTTGTGCTTCACCCCCAACCTCTTAAGGACTTTCTCCATATGCTTATTGTAGAAATGGCTTCCACCATCAGTAATGAAAGCTCTAGGGACACCAAATCTAGTAAAGATGTTTCTATGAATAAAGGTATCTACAATCCTAGAGTCATTGGTTGAGGTAGAAATGGCTTCCACCCATTTGGACACAGTCTACAGCTACTAGGATGTATGTGTGGGAGAAAGAGGGAGGAAACGGTCCCATGAAGTCCATCCCCCATACATCAAATACCTCTATCTCTAATATGTTATTCAATGGTCCCTCATCTCTTTTTGAAATATTTCCACTTCGTTGGCATCTGTCACAGGACTGCACAAAAGCTTTTGCATCTTTAAAAATAGATGGCCAATATAAGCCACATTGCAAAACCTTTTTGGCTGTCCTTTCCCTATTAAAATGGCCTCCACTAGGAGAATTGTGACAATGCCAAAGGACGGACAGTTGACCTCTTCCTCCTCAGGTATACATCTCCTAAGGAGTCCATCTACCCCCCCACTTAAAAGAAATGGCTCATCCCACACATAATATTTTGCATCAAAAAACAGTTTTTTTCTTTGTTGATGGGACAAACCAGGGGGAATATAGTTGGATACCTTAAAGTTCGCGATATCGCTGAACCAAGGAGCATCATTAACAGCAAAGAGTGTCTCATCAGGAAAGGTTTCAACTATAGGGACATCACTACCTTCTATTTCAGCATGAGGCAACCTTGAAAGGTGATCTGCCACTAGGTTCTCTCTGCCTTTTTTATCTCTTATTTCAATGTCAAACTCTTGCAGAAGGAGAACCCAACGGATCAACCTTGGTTTACTCTCATGCTTCATTAAAAGGTATTTCAAGGCAGCATGGTCAGTGTACACTATGATTTTTGAGCCAATGAGATAAGGCCTAAACTTGTTGAGAGCAAATACTATGGCTAGCGAGTTCTTTTTCGTAGTTGAATAATTGATTTGGGCACTATCAAGCACTCGCTAGCATAGTATATTACTCTTAAAAGTTTGTCCTTCCTTTGTCCTAACCGCTGCCCTATTGCATAATCACTAGCATCACACATTAATTCAAAAGGCAAATTCCAATCTGAGAGCGTTGATGATAGGAAATGTTATTAGCTTCTCTTTTAGAGTCTCAAAGGCCTTCAAACAGTTTTCATCAAATTTAAAGATCACTTCCTTTACAAGCAAGTCACACAATGGTTTAGAAATTTTTGAAAAATCTTGGATGAATCTTCTATAAAAACCAGCATGACCTAACAAACTCCTCACTCCTTTCACATTCACTGGAGGAGGTAGTTTCTCTATCACTTCTATTTTTGCCTTATCCACTTCTATACCATTCATAGAGATTTTGTGTCCTAAAACAATGCCTTCTTTAACCATAAAATGGCACTTTTCCCAGTTCAAAACCAGATTTGTTTCTTGGCATCGTTTCAGTACACAAGCTAAATTTTCTAAACAGTTTTCAAAAGTGGAACCAAAGACAGAAAAATCATCCATAAATATTTCAATGAATTTCTCAACCATATCACCAAAGATGGCCATCATGCATCTTTGAAAGGTTGCTGGTGCATTACATAGTCCGAATGGCATTCTCCGATATGCAAAAACTCCATAAGGACACGTAAAAGCAGTTTTCTCTTGGTCCTTAGGATCTACCACAATCTGGTTATAACCAGAGTAGCCATCCAAAAAAACAGTAATAGGCATGACCAGCTAGCCTTTCAAGCATTTGATCCATAAAAGGTAAAGGGAAGTGGTCTTTCCTAGTAGAATCATTTAACCTTCTATAATCAATACACATCCTCCACCCAGTCACTGTCCTGGTGGGGATCAGTTCATTCCTTTCATTAGCAACCACAGTCATGCCCTTTCTTCTTGGGAACTACTTGTCTTGGGCTTACCCAAGAGCTATCCGAAATAGGATAAATAATGCCAAGATCAAGTAGTTTGAGGACATCCTTGTGTACAACCTCCTTCATAGTAGGATTTAAACGTCTTTGAGGTTGTATCACAGTTTGAAATTGTCCTCAAGCAAGATTTTGTGCATGCAAAATGAGAGGACTTATACCTTTCAAATCAAATCGCCACCCAATATCGATTTATGCTCTTTTAAAACTTTAAGCAAAGTTGTCCTCTTCCTTTTTATTCAAAGAATTGCTAATGATCACCTAGGAAAGGTGTCATTTTTTTCAAGAAAAGCATATCTAAGATGAGAGGCAGTTGCTTAAGTTCACTCTTAGGTGCGTTTCTTTTTATCAACCATTTCAAATTTGTTTCATCCATTTGTTTGATACATGATGGTGGTGATGTGTTGGTTTCCATAGCAAGAACGAATTTTTCAACTTCATGTTGTTCATTTTCAAAGCTGGAGGTATCAAAATCTTCCTCCTCTTTTATGAAGTCGAAAATCTCATTTTTATAAAGATTTTCTGCTATAGGATCTAACACATCAACCATCATGCATTGGGACTTATCAGCTGGAAATTTCATAGCATCAAATATGTTAAAAGATACCTTTTCTTCATCTACTCTCAGGATGAGTTCACCTTGTGCTACATCAATTAGGACTCTGCCGGTGGCTAGAAATGGTCTTCCTAGGATGATTGGCACTTCTTCATCGGCTTCCATATCCAGCACCACAAAATCAGCAGGGAACACGAATTTATCCACCTTCACCAGGAGATCTTCTACTACTCCATAGGGGCGTTTGGTGGATCTATCCGCTAATTGCAGTGTCATCATTGTGGGCTGAATGTCTTGTATGTTCAATTTTTGTAGCACAGAAAGAGGCATCAAATTTATCTTTGGCTCCCAAGTCAATTAATGCCTTACCCATCGGTACTTCCCCATAGAACAAGGGATGGTGAAGGGCCTCTATCTCTCAATTTTTGAGGCGTTTCCTCTGGATGATGGCACTACATTTCTCGTCATAGCCTTACAGTCTCATCATCCAAAAGCATCCTCTTATTAGATAGGATCTCCTTCATGAATTTGGCATATGAAGGCATCTTTCTGTGAGCTTCGAAAAATGGAATATTAATCCTCAAACTCTTCAAGATATCAAAGAATTTGGCAAACTGCTTATCATCATTTGCCTTCTTCAACCTTTGAGGATATGGAAGCTTGCAGTAAGGTGCGAGGTGTTCATGCTGGCCAGCTTCTTATAGGATTTGCCTCTTTGTCTTTCTTGGTGACTCTTTCTTTTCACTGAGAGCTGCAGGTATAAGTGACTGCCTATCCTTCTCTACAGTATCTTCTTTTTCCTCCACTGCATCACCTTTCAATTCTGCAGTTTCCTTTCCCAGCACTTTACCACTCCTTGTGGTAATGGCTTTACACTATTCCTTTGGATTTACCACAGTGTCACTTGGCAGATTCCCTTGGTTTCTCTCGAGAATTGTTTGGAAAGCCGCCAACTCGTGATTCAAGATTCCCGATTGAGGCTTCTTGGTTGGTAAACATGGATTCAGTCCTCTGCATAAAGGACATAAACATGTTTTCCAGATTTGCAGAACCTTCTCTAGGAGCATTCATGTTAGAGTTTGCTGGAGCATTCCTTGGCTGGTTCGGTTGGAATTTAGACTGGTTTGGATTGAAAGGTGTGTTTTGTGGTTGGTTTTGGTTATAGTACTGGTTAGATGAAGATGCTTGGTTTTGATTGTATGGTGGATTTGGATTGAAAGGTGGTCTAGGATTCGAGTTGAAGGTATGTTTGAAGTTTTGGTCATAAGAGGAAGGGTTAGGTTGCAGATAATTGTTATTTCTATAGGAAAGATTTGGATGGTTTCTATTGTGGGAGTTATAGCTGTTTGTGTTAGCATAAAGATTACCTTGAGGATTTCCCATATAGTTTACTTGAGCTTGATCCTTTGCAGTAGCTCCTAGGTTGTCACAACATTCAACTGGATGTCCTCCCCCACAATATTCACAATTTATTGGAGGTGCTTGGACTGCATTTAGCTGGACCACTTGCAGTTGCTTCATTAATTGGTCTAATTTCTGAGTCATCAACTTATTCTGAGCCAGCAGTGCATCATTAGGTCCAAGCTCCATCATTCCTCTTCTCTCCCCATAGAAATCACTAGGAGGAGCATCGTATCTGTTTGAAGCCATTGTCTCAATGATTGCTCTTGCTTCTTGCGCATCCTTTTTCCTCAATGAACCTCCAGCAGAGGCATCTACTAGCAATCTAGTATGTGATCGCAGTCCATTATAGAAGATGTGGACTTGCTGCAAATCAGAGAAACCATGGTGAGGACATCTTCTCAAGAAGGATTTGAATCTCCTCCATGCCTCACTTATGGACTCTCCATCCTTTTGCTTGAAACAAGAGATCTCAGCTCTGAAGTAGTTATATTTCTCAGGTGGAAAATATTGAGCCAAAAATGTGTTTACCAAGTCTTCCCAAGTAGTGAAGTATCCATGTGGAAAACTCTGCAACCACATCTTTGCTTCACCTTTCAGTGAAAACTCAAATAGTCTCAACCTAATGGCGTCATCTGGCACTCCATTCATTTTTATAGTTCCACAAATCTGCAAGAAATTGTGAACATGTTGATTTGGATCTTCCTCCTCTAGACCTCCAAACTGCTCTTGTCTGACTAATTGTGTAAGAGCAGGTTTTATCTCAAAGTTGTTAGCTGCCACAATTGGTGGTGCAATACTAGAACCGCAGCCCATTGCATTTGGTGTGTACAGCTCTTCCAATGTCATCCGCCTTGTGTTATCCATAGTTGCTGTTGAATTTTCTGGTATAGTTGAGTTTTCTGGTATGGTCTCTTCTTTATTATTTTTATTCTCTTTCAGATTTCTCCTGCAAAATCTCTCAATTTCTGGTTCAAACAAGAAGTTAGTTTCCTTAATTCTTCGCATAAACCACAAATCTGGAAGATACAGGGAATCCAAACAGTTCAAAAGAATGAGATAATTCAATGAAAAGTAAAAACAGAACAGGTATACAAAAACAAAAACAGAACAAGTATGAATCACAACTAAAAACAAATGAAACAACGAAAACAAAGAAAATAAAGGAATCAATAAAAACAGAACAACTATAGAAAACAGACTCAAAGAACGAAAGAACTCACTAAAAAAAAAGAAAAAAATGTCCTAAGTAGCAAGCACGTCAAGACTATCGATATTCAACCAATAGTCCCCGGCAACGGCGCCATAAACTTGTTGACTTTAAAAATATACGTGTGTCAATCTTTCGGCAAGTGTACCGGTCGTCACAAGTTTAGAAATAGTGAGAAAAGGATGTCGAACCACAGAGACTAGTTGTGAATTATCGAATGCTTAATATGCTTGCTATTAGGACGAACAGTTAAGTGAATCATGTGTGTGAACTAAGTAATTATGTAAAAAGACAATTTACTGTAAAACAAGAAATGGAAAGCACTAAATGTTTAAGTTTCAGAGATGATGGAAACAGTTAGGGAATAGGTTCATTCAATTCCTTCTCTCAAGTAATTACTTCCTATGTCAATTTCACAGTTATCAATCAATTGGAGACTAGAATCTGTGATACCTTAGACTAATCCTATTCCTAGGTCATTAGTCACTTTGAATGACTTCTATAATCTCTAATTCCTTAGGTGAAAATAGAAACTCATTCAAGAAGCGAAACAGATAAATTCACAGTGTCTCATAACATGCAAGTTCTATTCCTAGGCTCATGCGAAGGTATAATGATGCACTTCTTCTCCTAGTTCAACTATCAATCTTCCAATTGCATAATTGAAATCAGAAACAAAAACTCAAGGAACAGTTCAATCCAATTCAAGCAGTTAATATTCCTATCACTATTTGAATTTCATGAATAAAACCTCAAGAAATTGCATTAAGTAAGAAGAGATCAATCAATCAACTGAAATTACAGTTGAATCAACATAGAAATTCATTACAAGTATTCTGGAATTGAAATCCCCTTCCCTAACCTAAGAATTTAGCCTAACATGGAAATAGAAAAAGAAAGAACAAAAATAGAAATCAAAACCGAGAGAAGCTCCATGAATCTTTAGATCTTGCTTCCACAAGCTCCAATTCTTCAAGAATCTTCAAGGATTTGATGGAGAAGGATGAAAAACAAAGGTGGAGAAGAGAGAAAAATGAGAGAATCGTGCACGAGAAGCAACTGAAAACTGAATTATGAAGTTCCCCCCAATTTTGCGCCCAAGGATCCCTTTTATAGCAGAAAAACGCGCCAAGCACTTAAACAGAACGCGCCCTGGCGCGTTTGGGCCGCAAGGAGCTGTGCAGCGCGCCCCTTGGAAATTCCTCAGGCGCGCCTAGGCGCGTTTATGCCGCAAGGGGCAGTGAAACGCGCCACTCAAGCGCGCCCTGGCGCCCATGCGCCACTGTGAATCAGTGAAACGCGCCCTGGCGCGTTTTGACAGGTGAGGATGCTCCATTTGGCTTGCTTTGATCTTGATTTGGGCTTACATCCTTGTTCTTCTTGATGGCATCTTCATCTTATGTCCATAGTTTTCATTCCAAGCTTCTATCCTCTCTTCAATGAACCTAGAATCAACAAAAGAATGATTAAGATGACTTAAAAACTCAAGAAAACTTATAAAACTTAACAAAATGCTAACTCAAGAACTAACACTAAGCAAACATGGTATTTTCAATGTTTTCTTGCCTAAACTATAACTAAACCTATTGAAAATGGATGAAAATGAACTGAAAATACCTAGGAAAACATGTATAATCTAGCACTTATCAAAAGGCTAGAGAGTACATCATAGAAAAAGCCTCTAAAGAGTGTAAACAAAAGTGTTGAGTGGAAACACTTAGTAAAGTGGAAAGGTTCTTTTCTCTTATACTATTTTTGCTTCTAACATCTTCCTTGCAGCAATAGATAGCTCCCCAAGTGTTGGTAATGATTTATCTCCTAGAACCCAAAATGTTATGGATGCCATGATGGAGAAATTCATTCACCTACAACACAACCTCAAGAATGAGCTTCAAGAGAGTTTGAATGAGGTTAGGGAGGAGAGAAATAGATGGTTTAGGGAAGAAAAAAATAAGAGGATTGAATTTGAAAGAAGAGTGAGAAAGGAGTATCATGAGAGAAGAGAGAAAACCTTGAGAGAAAACCATAAAAGAAGTGAAAGGGAAAGACAAAGGGGAAATCATTATTCACCTATGAAAAGTGGTGGGGGAAGTAAATATGATGAGGAGTATGCCTTTGGAGCCTTTGATGAAGAGAGGAGAAGAAAGGAAAGGCATGACCGAAACACATACCATAGTAGAAACCCACACACACCTAGAAGGGTCTTTGGTAATGATGAAATAAGAGTTAAGAATGAAAATAAGAGATTTGATTGTGAGTTTAAGGAGAGAAAAACTAGAGTAGAAATAGAAAATCAAAGAGCTTACACTACTTTAGTAAAGGAATTTGATAGGCTAGAAAGAGAAGACCATGAAAGGAGAAAAAGAAAAGAGAGAATTTTGAGAGAGGAAAAAGAGTTGAGGGAAAAAGAGCTAAAAGAGAAAGAGTTGAAAGAAAAGGAGTTGAAAGAACAAGAGAGGAAAGAAAGAAAATTGAGAGATGAGCAAGAGAAGGAATTGTGTGATATTTTAGTTGTTTGTACTAATCCTTGCTTTGTTTTTGATGATTCTCATTTGAAGGATGATGTAGAAATGACACCAAAGGAAGAAATATAAGACAACAACTTCTTGTGTGAGGATGTGGAAGAGATAGAACTCAAAGCACATGGTAAAAGCTGACTTAAGGGGCTACAAAAGCTATGAAGACACCAAAGCCCAGTTCAGACTGAATCTAGAAGGAAATGGAGCTTGAATTTAATTTCCAGCGAGTTGTTTAATTGTTTAGGCCTATTAGTTTCTTTCAATTATGTATTTGTTTTAAGACTTGGATTTGGGCCTTGTAATTATGAAGTGTGCTCAGCCTAGGGTGTCTCTCATCTCACAATTAATCACTCATTTCATCATAGGGTGGAGAACATTTCAGATTTCTAACCTTAGGCCCATTGCACTTTCATTTAAGTTGGTCAACATTTCTATTGTACTCACTTTGGTCATTTATAAAAAGAGAATTTCTAAGACTAAAGTCTTGAGAAAAGGAAAGAGCTCTCCTAGGGTTTCTTACAAAAATCGTGAATCTTATCATGGATCCATGATCCAAGTGGCGATTCTTCTACCTAGCTTATTAAATCCTTATTCATGACGCTAATTCCATTCCTAAACACCTTACCACTTTCATTTTCTTCTTGTTTTGGTCTTTGAAAGAGAGGTTCTACCTCATATCCTTGAGTTTTCTTAATTATTTAGAGTGTTGGATGATTTGGTGAATGAAGATGGGGCACACCTTGTGAATCTGTGATGATCACCTCAAGACCTTCATGGGTTTGCATCAGTTTTCATTGGTTTGGCATTTTTCATTTTGAATTTCTTTAGAAGTTCCTTAGTATACTTCTGTTGATGAATGTATATGCCTTGTTTCGTCTGTTTGATTTGAAGTCCTAGGAAGAACTTCAACTCTCCCATCATGCTCATCTCAAACTCATCCTACATTAACTTAGAGAAATCCTTGCACAAGGATTCGTTAGTTGCTCCATAGACTATATCATCTACATATATTTGGACAATAATGAATTATTTTGAAACACTTTTCTTGAAGAGTGTAGTATCAACCTTTCCTCTTGAAAAACCATTTTGAAGAAGAAAAGAACTTAGTCTATCGTACCAAGCTCGAGGAGCTTGTTTAAGACCATATAGTGCTTTCTTCAACTTAAAAACATGATCTAGTTGAGATGAACTCTCAAATCCAGGAGGTTGTTTTACATATACTTCCTCTTCAATAAAACCATTTAGAAAAGCGCTTTTTACGTCCATTTGATATAGAATGATATTCTTATGAGCAGCAAAAGCAAGTAGAATTCTAATGGGTTCTAATCTAGCTACAGGAGCGAAAGTTTCAGTGAAATCTATACCTTCCTGTTAGTAACCTTGCTACTAACCTTGCTTTGTTTCTTACCACTTTCCTATCTTCATCAAGTTTATTTCTGAACATCCATCTCGTTCCAATAATGCTTTTGCTTCTTGGACTTTCTACCAAAGTCCAAACATCATTTCTGGTAAACTAGTTTAGCTCTTCTTCCATAGCTAAAATCCAGTCATTATCTTGTTGAGGTTCCTCAATGTTTTTGGGCTCTATATTTGAGACGAGAGCATAGCCAGACGATTCTTTAAGTCTTGATCTTGTTTGAACACCTTGATGTCTATCTCCAATGATAAGATCTTCTGTGTGGTATGAGGCAAACTTCCACGTTCTTATAGGAGCTTGATCATCATGTTGGTGAGCATCAGACGAAGAGAGTTCGTCTGTACTTCTATCGTCTGCTCTTGTGTCAGTTCTTACGTCTGACCCAGGTTGACCATTTGAACTTGAACTTTGAACAGAAGGATTAATCTGCAAATTATCAAATAAATTTTCTAGGTCTGATATTTCCTTATCAGCCTTTAAGTTATCTTGGAATTTTACATGAATTGATTCCTCTACAACTTGCGTCATAGAGTTAAATACTCTATTGTAAAAGATAGAACACAAGAAGGGGGGTTGAATTGTGTTACTTTAAAAAAAAGTTGTTCCTTTCGTCTGTGAGTTTAAAGGGGTTCAGACGAAACAGTCTTAATCTTTCAAAGATTGATTTTAATGAACAGACGTTATAGTTTGATTATCCCTGTTAGTCAAACACTTTAGAAGATAAATACACAAGTATTTTTATACTGGTTCGTCTATACAAGACTACGTCCAGTTACCTAGCAACCACTGAGTTTTCACTACAGACCGTGAAATGGTTACAAGTATTATTTGCTCCCAGCCACTTCTGGCTATTACACGATATTCTTTGAACACAACCTTCACAGGCTAAACAACTTGGGTATTCTCTGAACAACCAGCCTCCTCAGGCTAAAACACCACTCAGGTGGATTTGAAAGAGTTCTTTGAAAAGAAAGTTTCCTCTTCGCAGAGAGGGTTTTACAATGAAGTACAAAAGATACAGTGAGCGAAATCACAATAGATTAAATACTAGAAGCGTGTCCGCCAACTAAACTATGGAGAAGTGAAGTCTTTAAATAGGCAACGTCTTTAGATATCCGTTAGACACAGAAGAATGTCGTTGAACATTTTCCTCGAGATCTTCCAAAAGGTGTCAGATAGTACTTGAGTGATTGATGGCGTGTGCAGCGGATTTAGATAGCGTGCGTAATACTTTTTCTGATATGTACAGAGACTTTGACAAAAAGGTGAAGACCTTTTCTAGTTGCATGTGTAAGCGCGAATCCCCATACTGATCTTGGATGCTTCTAATGAGTACTTCTTAAGATTTGAAATCTTATTGCGAGTGACTCATACTTTGCTTCACTTCTTGGACAAACGATAAACTTCTTCAATCCAAGAGATTTCGTCTTATCCTATCGTCTGATGACTTAACTTGAGACAGACGAATGACTTCAACTTTGAGGGGTCATCTTCCGTCTGTACTTGTTTCGTCTGACTTGCTTGCTGATGTTCCGTCTGGGAAAGTTTCGTCTGTCTTGTAATAATCAAAACTTTAAATATGTTAATCATCTTGATCTAACAGTTAATCATCTTGATCTAACAATCTCCCCCTTTTTGATGATTACAGACCATACTGATAACTTTCTCAAGGAAGCATCTGCATAAGACAAAGTTAGTGATCACAGTTTAAGCACAAGTCAGATTTACATCAAGACGATGTTTTCTGAAACAATACCTCTTTATAAGAATTGTTACATCAATGTGATGTAAACCATATATAATGTTACAAGGTATACAGAAAACCAAAGCTCTAAGAATACATGTATAACGATATGCAAATAAATAAAAAATCAATACAACATAGCAAAAAGAATACAAAAAAAAATAAAAAAGAATGCTAACTCCCCCTCAGACGATGCTTGACTCCTCAGACGAAGGCTCCCCCTTAGCATAACAACCTCTTCTTCCTAAGATATTCTCCCTCTTGGGCTGAGAATCATCAAAAGCTCAATCAAGAAGAAGGCTTAGGCTTCTTTTGAACAAGGCTCATAACGATCTCTTTCAGCTGTTGCATCTCAGATGTAAGAGAAGCTTGATTATCTTCAAGCTCTTTGTTCTTTTTCTTCAGATGCTCGCAATTCTCTTCTAAGGCATCATATTTACGCTTTAGAGTATGATACTCATCAGCGTCCCCTGCTTCATCTTCAATAACTGTAACCTTCACCTTATCAGCGATCTCCACAAAAGGCGATTGACGCTCTTCCACGATTGGATCAGACTCTTCTTCTTTGATGACCACAGTTAAAGGCTCAAAAACAGGAGTTTGAGGTTCTTCAACTAATGGTACAGAGTCATCTTCAATGAGCACAGTTGGAGTCCTCTTCAGACACAGAGTGAAAAGTGGAAGTGTGAGATACGCAGTGAAGTCTCTCTCCCATTGCCAAGTAAACACTTTAATGGGTACAGAGAGCTCAAGATCTGGATGCTCCTGTGACAGATGTGTATAAGCAAAAGCTTCTCCAGGATACACCTTGCCACAGATTGTGGAATCTTCATCAAATGAAGTTCCAGAGCAGAAAGTAGAGGTGGCTTCATGATCTTCTATCATCCTTTGAATCTTAGGATTGATAGGTCTTGAGGCATTGGCTTGAATACATTTGAGACACGAGTATGCAGCAGACGGAAGTCTCTTGGGGATGTGCCTTGCAAACTTGAAGGTTTTGGAGACAGACGGAGTCTTCTTCTCCTTTCCTTTAGCCAAAAACTTGACCAAGCAAGGTCGTTTTCAGTCTAAAACGATGGAGAACTTGGTTTCGTCTGAAACGAGAGAAGAAAATTGAGATCCCACCATGAATGGACAGTCTCTCAACTCCTTCTTTGCTCTCCTTTCAATGTGATAGAAGGAAGTTGATCTAGCTTTATCTTCCCTTCTATAAGCATTGGCCATCAGTTTGAATGCCATATTGTAATCTTCAGGAAGAGCATGAGCAAACTCTTCGGGGTCTTCATATTCCTTGAGGAGGATGGAGTAGCGTGGGCAAATTCCTGAACAATGTGGTCTTGTCCAAGGAAGAACAATTCCAAGAGTATGTCCTAGACCTACGTACTCTATTTGGTTCATTGGAATTGTGAAGGGTACAAGATCATAGCGATCAATAGCGTCTAGATGCCAACGAGAGCAATCTTTTGGCTCATAGATGGTGGAGCTAGGATCTCCATATTTGCAATGGTGAAATGCAGGTGCATTGATTTCATGCTGAACCTTCCACTTGATGTTTTCTCTGAAAGGAATGTGGGGTTCATAGCCAAGAGCTGGTCCTTCAATCACCGACTCAGCTAGATGATCCTTGTACATGTTTATTTCTTCTAAACCCTTGATGTCTAAAGAGGCCAGTTTATCCCAAGGCAGACGCTTCAGCCATTCGCGTTGCTCTTCAGGAGTATAGATGAAATCTTCTTTGTAGTCCACTGGCTTCAAGGGTTTGTGATAAATGATGGGGTTGACAAATCTCCCAAATTGAAATCCCTTTTTACCTCTGTACCTATGAGGATTCTTTAACTCAATATATGGAGTGTCCTTTATAAAGCAGTCTTCATCGTCTGCTAAGTAACCATCTTTAGCAGACTCAGACGGTTCACCATCATCGGAGATATCTTCAAGTTTATCTCCAAGAATCCAGTCAGGCTGAATGGGTCTTTCAGCACAAGAGCTTTCAGCAAATCTCTTCATGACTAATTCGTTGAGGAACGAATAGTCAGTCTTGTGCTTGGGTGGAAGATCTTCTAGATTTATGACTTCAACGTGAGATCTCACCCATGATGCATCCACCCTTTTTATATCAACATGTTCTTCATCAGACGAAGAACATGTGTCCTCAATAATTATCCCTTCAGACGAAATCTCCATCGTCTGTTGGTGGGATGCTTCTTCAGACGCAACAGGTATCGTCTAATCAAAGACAGTGTTGAGAGGAGACACAACAATAAGATCAAAAACAGTTATCCTATGTTCGTCTTGGAGTGTTGATGCAGAAACCTCCATAGTTGAAGCTTCTTTATTAAGCATAGTCTCCAATTCCTCTGCCAACTGAGCATTGTCCTTCTGGATCTGGGCAGTTTCTTCACTATTCATGGCTTCTGAAGTTGCTGGAGGAGACGCAGCTTCAGACGATCTAATGCCCTTAACGCTTTCGAGAAAGATTCTTTCTCTTTCAGCTTAAAGTAGCATAGAGACCCTTATAGCCTCTTTTAGTTGTTTTGCTTCGTCTGTTTCTCCAATAACCACAGACGCAAGCTTCTGCTTCATTTTCTCTTTGCCTTTGGCAGCTTTTTGAAGAGCAACCTCTTTGGCTCTTGCTTTCTCTGCGGCTGCTTTCTTCTACTTTTCTTCGTCTGAAAGGATTTTAACAGACGATATACCCTTAGACGATATCATAACCCCTTCATCTTCATTGGGGGATATCTTCTTCTCTTGCGTCTTAGTCGCAACATGCTTTATTCTGATAGTCCTCTTCTTCTTTCTAAGAGGCTCTTCTTGAGCATCTTCGAAAGGGACTTCAGATATGATCACAGATGGAAGAGAAATAGATGTTTGGGTTTGTGTTTGGGTGTGTGTTTGGGTTTTGGCGCTTTTGATGCGAGCTCTGTGAGGAGGATCTTTGGTGATGGGTGAAAGAGGAACTTGTTCTTCACTCATATTTTGATGAAGAAAGCTAGGGCTCAGATGCATCTTGGCAAAGGTGCTTCCTTTGACATCCTTTCCTTCTTCATGCCAAACAACACCAGTGGCATCAAAACCTTGGTTAATAATGATTTTTGGAGAAGAGAGTGGCGTAGGGGATACTACTTTTCCTACGAATGTTCCTATTTCTCAACGCATTTATCCAATGGTCGAGAATGATGTGAGGGAGACTCATCCTTGCTTTCCTCAGACAGTAGAAGATGCAAAATCTGTCACGAGTACTCACATTGTCTCGTGAGCCTGTTCTGGGTGTAAAGATGTTGTAGAGAAGGTTGTGGATGACTCTTCATGTGGGATATAGATTCCCTGATCTCAGAAACTTGGGATCTTCGGGGTCGCGGATCTTTCCATAGAGAATCTTGTCTACATGCTCCTCTGATTCTAACCTCATCCAGTCAGCGCTGTAAAAGCGCCCTTCGGCTTTGCAACTCCCAGCTTCAGCAATGGAGTCTATTGTGATAATATACTCCTTGTTGTCAATGGTACCTACAATACCATCATCAAATTCCTTCGCGTCACTCCGCGTAGGCCTCCATCAGCCATGGGCCTCTCATCTCTGCGAAATCCATCCAGCCATTGTGTGTCAACATCTTTGATACCCTGTCAGAGATGCTTTCAATAGTGGTCCTTGAGATCCATTTGCTAGGCAAGAAAAGATCTTGCGCAAAGAAGGTTGCTTCGGTTGCCTTGATATTCTTGGCGACCATAGTTAAGTTTGAAAAGAGAGAGAAATTGTGTGAATAGAATACTCAGAGATAGTGTGAATGCAGTAAAGAATAAAAGTGTGAACTTTAAGGGTATTTATAGTCAAAGACAAAAACGGTTGTAATTCATCAGATGAAAGAAGTTGAAACCATCCCTGATTTGACGTGTCCCCATCATTGCCTTTTTAATGATTGATTTGACTTCTGCAATTCACAGCGCGTGCTCTTCAAAGTCCTAGAATAGTGCAATAAATGACAGACACATTTATTGTTGCCTTTAATTTGTCCCTACACACTTAACTTTAAATTAATTAAATAATAACCTTGCGTCTGTTGAATTTTCTCAGACTGATTCAACTTGATCAGACGCAATGTTTCATCTTAACACGAAAAGATATACGAAGGCAATTTTTAAAATGTACAGACGAAATGAAATGTTCAGACGAAAAAACTTAATCAATTAAAGAGACAATTCCCAAATTTTCTTTAATGAAATTGAAGCGAGTTTCGTCTAAAGCTTTTGTAAAGATATCTGCCCATTGAAAATCAATTTGAACAAACTGTATATCGAAAATACCTTTTTGCACATAATCTCTTATAAAATGAAATTTAATTTCAATATGTTTGGCTTTTGAATGTTGAATAGGATTTTTGCTGAGATTAATTGCACTTGTGTTATCACAAAATACTGGTATTTGAGTTTCAAACCTGGAGTAATCCTCAAGTTGATGTTTTACCAAAAGTAGTTGTGAGCAACACCCAGCCGCAGCAATATATTCTGCTTCAGTGGTTGAGAGTGCAATGGAGTTTTGCTTCTTGCTTGACCAAGAGATTAGTGATGAACCAAGAAATTGACATCCACCACTTGTGCTTTTTCTCTCCACTTTATCTCCAGCATAATCAGCATCACAATAACCACTTAGATTGAAATCACTACTTTTCTTATAAAATAGAGAGAGATTAGTGGTTCCAATAAGATATCTTAAAATGCGTTTAACAACTTGTAAATGTGATTCTCTAGAATCAGATTGAAAACGTGCACACAGACAGACACTAAACATAATGTCAGGTCTACTAGCAGTGAGATAGAGAAGAGATCCAATCATACCTCTGTATACCATCTGATCAACGGTCTTACCTGATTCGTCTTTGTTAAGACTGGCTCCAGACGAATGCATGAGAGTTTTCATTGGTTTGGTATTTTCCATTTTGAATTTCTTTAGAAGTTCCTTATTATACTTCTATTGATGAATGTATATGCCTTGTT
The DNA here is from genome assembly GCA_026586105.1 of Hylodesmum podocarpum. Taxonomy (NCBI): domain Eukaryota; kingdom Viridiplantae; phylum Streptophyta; class Magnoliopsida; order Fabales; family Fabaceae; genus Hylodesmum; species Hylodesmum podocarpum. The sequence continues at coordinate 69,812 of JALJEV010001384.1, forward strand.
TAGTTTGTTTGATTTGACGTCCTAGGAAAAACTTCAGTTCTCCCATCATGCTGATCTCTAACTCATCCTGCATTAACTTAGAAAAATCATTGCACAAGGATTCGTTAGTTGCTCCAAAGACTATATCATATACATATATTTAGACAATAATAAAGTCTTTTGAAACACTTTTCTTGAAGAGAGTAGTATCAACCTTCCCTCTTGAAAAACCATTTTGAAGAAGAAAGGAACTCAGTCTTTTGTACCAAGCTCGAGGAGCTTGTTTAAGACCATATAGTGCTTTCTTTAGCTTAAAAACATGATCTGGTTGAGATGAACTCTCAAATCTAGGAGGTTGTCTTACATATACTTCCTCTTCAATAAAACCATTTAGAAAAGCACTTTTTACGTCCATTTGATATAGAATGATATTCTTATGAGCAGCAAAGGCAAGTAAAATTCTAATGGCTTCTAATCTAGCTACAGGAGCAAAAGTTTCAGTGAAATCTATAACTTTCTGTTGATTATAGCCTTCAGCTACTAATCTTGCTTTGTTTCTTACCACTTTCTCGTCTTCATCAAGTTTATTTCTGAACACCCATCTCGTTCCAATGATGCTTTTGCTTCTTGGTTTTTCTACCATAGTCCAAACATCATTTCTGGTAAATTGGTTTAGCTTTTCTTCCATAGCTAAAATCTAGTCATTATTTTGTAAAGCTTCCTCAATATTCTTGGGCTCTATATTTGACACGAGAGCATAGCCAGACGATTCTTTTAGTCTTGATCTTGTTTGAACATCTTGATGTCTATTTTGAATGATAAGATCTTCTATGTGGTTTGAGGCAAACTTCCACGTTCTTATAGGAGCTTGATCATCATGTGGTGAGCATCAGACGAAGAGGGTTCGTCTGTACTTCTATCGTCTGCTCTTGTGTTAGTTCTTGCGTCTGACCCAGGTTTACCATTTGAACTTGAGCTTTGACCAGAAGGGTTAATCTGCAAATTATCAAATAAATTTTCTAGGTCTGAAATTTCCTTATCAGCCTTTAAGTTATCTTGGAATTTTACATGAATTGATTCCTCTACAACTTGCGTCTTAGAGTTAAATACTCTATAGGCCTTAGACGTATTGGAACATTCAAGTAAGAATCCCTTCACCACTTTTGAATCAAACTTGCCAAGTTGATCTTTAGTGTTTAAGATGAAACATTCACATCCAAAAGGATAAAAGTAAGAAATGTTAGGTCTTCTTTCTTTTCATAGTTCATATGGAGTCTTATTCAATATTGGCCTTATCAATATTCTGTTTTGAATATAACAGGAAGTATTAATTGCTTCTGCCCAATAATATTTTTGAAGAGAGCTTTCATGCAACAATGTTCTAGCCATTTCTTGTAAGGTACGATTTTTCCTTTCTACAACTCCATTTTGCTGAGGAGTTCTTGGAGATGAAAAATTGTGAAAGATACCATTTTCAAAACAGAAGGCATTGAACTCAGAATTTTTAAATTGTGTTCCATGATCGCTCCTAACAGACGCGATACATATTCCTTTTTCTTTTTGAACATGTTTACAGAATATTTCAAAAACACTGAATGACTCGTGTTTATATGCTAGGAAATATACCCATGTGAATCTAGTATAATCATCCACAATTACAAATCCATATCTCTTTCCTCCAAGACTTTCAGTCTGAGTAGGTCCAAAGAGATCAATATGTAACAGTTCTAGCGGTCTTGTCGTGGAAACAACATTTTTTTTATTTAAAAGAAGCATTGAGTTGTTTCCCATGCTGACAAGATTCACACAGACGATTGAATTTCCAAGATATTTTTGGCAAACCTTTTACAAGATCCTTTTTAGATATTTTCGAAATATACTTGAGACTTAAATGTCCAAGCTTTTTTTGCCAAATATCTCGTTCATCATCTGCTGAAATCAAACATGTCACATTCTGATCACTAAAGTCAGAAAGACAAACCTCATAAAGATTATTCCTTCTTTTCCCAACAAACAGAATGGATTTGTGTTGAACTTTTTATTCAATTCACAATTCGGCAAGTGTACCGGTCGTTTACAAGTTTAGAAAGATGAGAAAGGGTTGTCGAACCACAGAGACTGAATGATGAATTACCGAATGCTTAACATGCTTTGCTATTAGGACGAACCGATGAATGAATCATTTGTATAAAACTAAGCAACTATGTAAGAATAAGCAGTAAACTGTAAAACATATAAAGAAAACAAGTAAATGTTTAAGTTTCTAAACAGAATAACGAAGAAGGTTAGGGAATAGGTTCATTCAATTCCTTCCCTCAAGTAACAATACTTCCTATGTCAATTCAACAGAAATCATTCAATTGGAGATAGAATTTGTGATACCGTAGACTAATCCTATTCCTAGGAAAACATGTATAATTTGTCACTTATCACAACCCCAAACTTAAAGCTTTGCTTGTCCTCAAGCAAACATAGATTCCATCATTACAAAGGTTAATAAGCATGATACAATCATTAAGCTCAACGGCCACTGAAAATGCATTATGCAATTCTTAACTCCTTAAGCCAACTCAATTTATCTATGAAAGTTGAACATGAGCTCAAAATGTTCTCAAGAATTGCACAATTCATCAAGCATAAGCAATCACCTCTAGATTGGCATGAAGAAAAATGCACTTTAGCAACATCAACCAGTCCTCTCCAGTTAAGTGTTTACACTCAATCTCTCAAGTGTTTAGGCTTGTGTATCTCTCAATGTTACTCATCAGAAGGTATGTTACCATAGGCTTGCAATGACTCTAAAGATCTCCACTACCTTCAAGTAGAAATTGGACACTCAAAAGGTCTTTTCAGGGTTGTAATGGGGCTTAGGTAAAGGTGGGTTAAAAGAAAAGGTAACTGGCTAAATATCCACAAGAACTTTAAAGAGTAAAAGATACAACCTATATGATATGCATGGACTAATGATGAACAAAAGAAAAATTAAAAACAGAACATAGACTAACAATAAGTAAAAATAAACAAGTAATGAGACCAACTTTATTTTCTTTTCTTCCTTTATTTCTTTTACTCTTAAACTGCATTTTCTTCTGCTTCTTTTTCTTTCTTTTTGCTTTCTTATAACTTTTGCTATTTTCTTTCCTTCTGATTTTTGCTTTCTTTTTCTTTTTTTACACATCATTTCTTGTAACTTTTGTTATCTTGTTCTTTTCTTCTTCCTTTTTCTTTCTTTTCAATTTCTTGTTTTTCTCTTTATTTTTGCACTTTGCTTTTCTTAAGTGGTCTCACTAATTGCCAACACAAGAAAAAATAAAAATTTTGCATGGTATGCATGAAAAAGAGAGAATGCACTATATTGTATGCATGAAAAAGAGAGAATGCAAAGAATGCACTATATACAACTATCTATTATTCACAAAAATTTCACCAATATCCAATTTACACACCCAATACAAGGTGACCCAACAACCCCAAACTTAGAAATTTGACTTGTCCTCAAGTCAACAGCTACACATGCACCCCAAAACTTCAACCCCAAACTTAATCTTGAACTTATCCTCTAAGTAAAGAAACCAATACTCTTAAAGTTCCAGTGACAGGCAAATTGGTTTTTCACTTATTTAGGCTTGTAATGAGCTTAAGTATCCAAGAAAGAAAGGGTTGATTCAGGCTCAAAGGGGCTAGCAATGGAAAATTTAAAGGTTCAAGCTTATTTGGCTCAAGGCTACAAGAAAGAAAATTGCCTTTATCATTTGTGTCCAAATCTAAATGTATGCAATTTTGACCAAGAGCTAAAGCAAGTTCTAGAACAATACTTCAGATGGTAAAACACTCAAGAATGAATTATGTTGGAGGCCCAATTGACTATCCAGGATTAATCATTGCATAACATTGCTAAATTCATTAATCATGTCACAATCTAGAAAATTGTCATGCTAGAATTCTCATACAACATCTCTTCAAACATTTGAGAAACATGCAACTTTGTCATAGAACCTTGAGCTGAGCCTAAGTGCCAAAATGTGCATAATTTATTTTACTGAACTACAGAGACAATGTTATATCAATGAAATCAACCTTCATAATATGGTGTAACAAAATAGGGGGGTGTACTCTAAACAAGCATCAATCAACAAGTAGAACAAAAGAGTATAAGAACACTCCCTGTTGAAGACTAGCCATGATACTCAAAGGGTCTGCACCAAGTGCTAATTTTTCATGTTGTTCCAACAGTGTTCAGCAGCTAAGAATTCACAATGGTCAAAATGAACTAACTTGAAAGTCAATTAACAGTAAAATATCAGTAAAATGGACTATTGAACGAAATGAAAAACTAGAAAGATGGAGATGGAGAGATTAATTCAAATGCACTTGTAAATTGAGATGGTGGAGGTGAAAATTAATGAAGATTGGGATCAATGTCTTGAGATTTTACAAGCCTAAGTGGAGTGAGTGTAGGAGAAGAAACAAATGCGCCCCCTTGTGTGCCTTGGCGCAAGCTTGCGCTCATGTTTTATGCCTAGGCGCAGCAAATTGCGCCTCTCATTTAAGGGAAACGCGCCTAGGTGATAAGTGCTAGATTATACATGTTTTCTTAGGAGTTTTCTATCCATTTTCATCCATTTTCAATAGGTTTAGTTGTAGTTTAGGCAAGAAAACATTGAAAATACCATATTTGCTTGGTGTTAGCTCTTGAGTTAGTGTTTTGTTAAGTTTTGTAAGTTTTCTTGAGTTTTTAAGTCATCTTAATCATCCTTTTGTTGATTCTAGGGTCATTGAAGAGAAGAAAGAATGCTTGGAATGGAAGCTTTGGACATAAGATGAAGATGCCATCAAGAAGAACAAGGATGCAAGCCAAGTCAAGATCAAAGCAAGCCAATTGGAGCATCATTACTTGTGAAAACGTGCCAGGGCGCACAAAGTGGCGCCCTCACCCTTGCATTCGGCCAAAACGCGCCAGGGCGCGCTCAGCACTTCCAGGTCACTTAAAAACGCGCCAGGGCGCGTTCTGCACAAGTGGGTGGCGCGTTTCTCTGCTATAAAAGGGATCTTTGGGCGCGAAATTGGGGACGCTTTTCACAATTCGCTTTTTTCGTTAGCTTCCTCTCGCACACTTCTCTTGTTTTCTCTCTTCTCCACCTTCGATTCTCATCCTCCTCCATCAAAATCTTGAAGATTCTTGAAGAATTGGAGCTTGTGGAAGCAAGATCTAAAGATTCATGGAGCTTCTCTCGGTTTTGATTTCTATTTTCTTTCTTTCTTTTTCTATTTCCATGTTAGGCTAAATTCTTAGGTTAGGAAAGGGGATTTCAGTTCTAGACTTCTTGTAATGAATTCCTATGTTGATTCAATTGTAATTTCAGTTGATTGATTGATCTCTTCTTACTTAATGCAATTTCTTGAGGTTTTATTCATGAAATTCAAATAGTGATAGGAATATTAACTGCTTGAATTGGATTGAACTGTTCCTTGAGTTTTTGTTTCTCATTTCAATTATGCCTTCGGAAGATTGATAATTGAATTAGGAGAGGAATTGCATCATTATAGCAGTGCATGAGTCTAGGGATAGAACTTGCATGTTATGAGACATTGTGAATTTATCTGTTTCGCTTCTTGAATGTATTTCTATTTTCACCTAAGGGATTAGAGATTATAGAAGTCATTCAAAGTGACTAACGACCTAGGAATAAGATTAGTCTAAGGTATCACAAATTCTAGTCTCCAATTGATTGATAACTGTGAAATTGACATAGGACGTAATTACTTGAGAGAAGGAATTGAATGAACCTATTCCCTAACTGTTTCCATCATCTCTGAAACTTAAACATTTACTGCATTTCATTACTTGTTTTACAGTAGATTACTTTAGTCTTACATAATTACTTAGTTTCTATATCAATGTTTACTTCAATGATTCATTCTAATAGCAAAACACGTTGAGCATTCGATACTTCACGATTAGTCTCTGTGGTTCGACATCCTTTTCTCACTATTTCTAAACTTGTGACGACCGGTACACTTGCCGAAAGATTGACACACGAATATATTTTAAAGTCAACAAGTTTATGGCGCCGTTGCCGGGGACTATTGGTTGAATATCGATAGTCTTGACGTGCTTGCTACTTAGGACATTTTTTTTTTGTATTATTTTCATTGATTTCTTTCATTCGTTGAATCTGTTTGTTATTCCCTGTATCCTTTTGATTTATGGTTTATGCGAAGAGCTAAGGAAACTAATCTCTTGTTTGAACCAGAAATTGAGAGATTTTTGCAGGAGAAACTTGCAGGCCAATAAAGAAAATAAAGAGGCTATACCAGAAAATACAGCAGAAAATATGGATAATACAAGGTGCATGACACTTGAGGAGTGGTACAATTCCAATGCTATGGGTTGTGGATACAGTATCGCACCTCCAGTCATCTGTGATTACTGTGGAGGAGGACATCAAGCAGAGTATTGTGATGGCTTAGGTATGAACATTGAGGAGCAAGCTCAAGTGAATTACATGGGAAATCCTCAAGGTAACACCTATTCCAACACAAACACTTATAATCCTCACCACAGAAACCATCTAAATCTGTCATATAGAAGCAATAATTTTCTGCAACCTAACTCCTCTTCATATGACCAGAATTTTAATCTACCTTTCAACTCAAACCATTCTAAATTCCCAACCAACCAACCTAGAAATGCTCCAGTAAGCTCTAACATGAATCCTGTTCCTAGATAAGGATCTTTAACTTTAGAAGACATGTTCATGTCCTTTATGCAAAGGACTGAATCTATTTTCACAAATCAAGAAGCTTCTATCAGGAATCTGGAATCACAGATTGGCCAGCTTTCCAACCAACTTTCTGAGAGAAGCCAAGGAAATCTGTCAAGTGATACTATTGTGATTTCAATGGAGCAGTGCAAAGCTAATACCACAAGGAGTGGTAAGGTGTTGGGAAAGGAAACTATAGAAATGAAAGGAGATGCAGTGGAGGTTGCATGTAAAGAGAAAGAGTTGCAAGATCCAGAATTGAAAGAACAAGACATAGAAGAAAGAAGAGTCACGGATAGACAAAAGAAGGAAACATTTGGTGATTTAATTGTTTCTGAAAATCCTTCCTCTGTTTATACTGATTCTCATTTTATATGTGATGTAGGAGTAACTTCTAAAGAAGAAATGCAAGTTGTTTCAGACCCTCCTCCTCACAGAAACCTTCATGTCCTAATACCTAGTGGAGAATTGTCCATCAAGTTTCCTTGGGACTCATATTGTGAAGAGGATGAAGCACCCAAGGAATCAAAACAGCCACTAGGGAAGATTTCTTTACCATTTCATACTCTTTCTCCTTGCAAAAATATGAACAACACTAATGGTTTCACTTTAGATACTTATGGAATTAGAGCATGGACTATAATTGAGTTTGATAATTTAGACCTCTTAGTTGTTCCTAATGCCTTTTGCTCTTATGATGATGCATATTTTTCTAGGTCATTAGAGAAGTCATCAATGGAGGTCCAAATGCAAATTCCTATACTTAGTAGAGAACCAATGTCTACACACATTGCAAATGGAGTAGAGGATGATCTTGATACTTTCAAACACTCTAAGCCTTTACTCTCTCTTTTAAATGGTGTTGTTGATATTGATGTTCAATATTCCACATGCTTTAATTTATGCTGTAGATCAAGTGAAACATTTAAATTGTTCAAATTGGATGCCAAGATTAAAATGAACATATGGAAAATTATGATTATGGCATTCAAATTTTTCCTACCACCACCATGCACTAATCATAGAACATATCTGCACCATCAATCATTTGCACTAATCAATAATGACTTACATATAGTTGTAGATGATTGAATGATATTTGATCCTGGTGGATGTTTGTTCTGGTAGGTACCAAAGGCAGATTCATGGTGAATGGGCAGCTACAACATTATCAAGGAAGCACCATTGAACAGCCATAGAGCAAGAGTTGGTACCACTTGCACCCACCCTGCTGCTTTGAGCGGCCGAGGGAGTTTTCTTTTCTCCCTCCACTCTTTTCCGTTCTATTTTCATTCATTTCTTGTCTATCCATTTTCTGTAAATGTCTAGCTAATGACATTAAAGAAGCGCTTGGTAGGAGGCAACCTACCCAATTCAGAGAAGCTTTCTGTAACTTCTCATTGTAATATACTTGTGAATAGTTTAAGTGTTTGAGGAAAACAAAAAGAAAAGAGAATTTGATGATTAGAGTAGAAGTGTAAATACATGAGTTAGTATAATAAATTTGATTCTTGAGTTGATTGATAAACAAGTAGATATAGGAATAAACATTTGAAATTACAGTGTTCTTGAGTCAATAAGAAATAAGAGAGGTGAGGTGTAATAGCATTAATGGGAAAGTTGTGAGATCTTAATGCATGCTCATGTTTGAAAGGTTCCTTGTGCAGAGACTAGATCAATTAGAGCCAAAATGATTTAGAATGCTTGCACAAGTTGAGTCAAGATGCAATATCACTAGTTCTCACCTTAGCCCACCTTAGCACATGAAGAATTGAACCAAAATGCAAAAAAACGCGCCCTGGCGCTACCAGAGGCGCTATTTGTAGCAGAAAACGTGCCTTGGCGCCCTTGGGTGGCGCGTTTTACATTTAGCTTCGGCAAAAACGCGCCCTGGCACGTTTCCACCCAACAGGGTGGCGCGTTTTGCAAGTAGTTTCGGCAAAAACGCGCCCTGGCGCGTTTTCATTTAAAGGGTGGCGCGTTTTGCGCGCCTTAGCACATAAAGGGTGGCGAGCTCGCGCCTTGGCACAAAAAGTGGCGCGTTCCTTTGTTCTTCCTCTTCTCCTCTTGTGCTTGTGGTTCCTAAAGAGTGCAAGTCCATTTTCAATCCATTCTCACCTCCACCACTTCATTTTGCAAGTAGATTTGAGTTGAATTCTTCATCCCCTTCACCCTAGATTTTCATTTTTGTTGTAAAATTTCCAAGATCTTACTGTCTTGTTAGTTTGTTTGTTGATGTGAATTATTAGATGCTGAAGTATTGCTGGAAGCACATGGAATTTTTGGGCACTTGGTGCAGAACCTTGAGCATTTTGGCTAAGTCTTCAACAGGGAACATTCTTATACTCTTTTGTTTTAACTGTTAATTCATGTTTGTTTAGAGTATATGCCCTGTTTTGTTGCACCATCTTATGAAGGTTAATTACATTAGTATAACATTGACTCTGTAGTCTAGTAGAATGAACTGTGTAATTTTTGGCACTTAGGTTCAATTTAAGGTTCTATGACAAAGTTGCATGTTTCTCAAATGTTTGAAGAGTCATTGTATGAGAATTTGAGCATGACAAGTTTATAGGTTGTAACATGATTAGTGAACTTAGCAATGTTATGCAATGATTAATCTTGGATAAGAATTTGGGCCTCCAACATGATTTATTCTTGAGTGTTCTATTTTACCATGTGATGTGTTTGTTCCAGAACTTGCTTTAACTATTGGTCAAAATTGCATACATTTAGATTTGGACACAAATGATAAAGGCAATTTTTCTTCTTGTAGCCTTGAGCCAAATAGCCTTAACCTTCACACTATCCATTGCTAGCCCCTTTGAGCCTTATTTGACCCTTTCTTTCTTGGTTACTTAAGCTTATTATAAGCCGAAATAAGTGAAAAACCAATTGTCCCTATCACTGGAACTTTGAGTGTATTGGTTTATTTACTTAGATGAGAGGTTTCAAGATTAAGTTTGGGGTTGAATTTTGGGGTGCATGAGTAGCTATTGACTTGAGGACAAGTCAAATTCTAAGTTTGGGGTTGTGGGTCACTTTGGTGAAGTTTGTGAATAATAGATAGTTGTATATGGTGCATTCTCTATTTTTTTTCATGCATACAGTACAGTACAGTGTTTTCATGCATTCCATGCAAAATTTTTGTTTTTCTTCTTGTGATATCAATAAGTGAGAGTACTCAAGAAAAGCAAAGTGGCAAAAACAAAGAGAAAAGCAAGAAACTAAAAAGAAAGAAAAAGGAAGAAACAGAACAAAATGACAAAAATTATGAGAAATAAGGTTAAGAAAGAAAAAGAAGCAGAAGAAAGTGCAATCTAAAAGCAAAAGAATAAAGGAGCAAGAAGAAAACAGAGTAGTCTCATAAAGCGTTTATGTTACTCATGGTAAGTTTCTGTTTTGTTTTTGATTTTTCTTCTATCCATCATGAGTTCATGCATAGCATATAGGTTTAACTTATACTCTTTGAGTTCCTGTGAATATTTAGCCAATAAACCTTCTTTTTAACCCACCTTTACCTAAGCCCCATTATAACCCTGAAAAGACCTTTTGAGTTTCCAATTTCTACTTGAGAGCAGTGGAGATTTTAGAGTCATTGCAAGCCTATGGTGACATACCTTTTGATTGGTAATATTGAGAGAAACACAAGCCTAAACACTTGAGAAATTGAGGGCAACACTTAACTGGAGAGGACTTTGCTGATATTGGCTAAAGTACATTTTCTCATGCCAATCTATGTATTTGCTTATGCTTGATGAATTATGCAGTGTTTGATAATATTTTGAGTGCATGTCCAACTTTCATAGATAAATTAAAATTGACTTAAGGAGTTGAGAACTGCATAAGGCATTTTCAATGACTGATTGAGTTTAATATTATACCATGCTTATTAACCCTCGTAATGATGGATTTTAATTTGCTTGAGGACAAGCAAAGCTTTAAGTTTGGGGTTGTGATAAGTGCTAGATTATACATGTTTTCTTAGGAGTTTTCTATCCATTTTCATCCATTTTCAATAGGTTTAGTTGTAGTTTAGGCAAGAAAACATTGAAAATACAATATTTGCTTGTGTTAGCTCTCGAGTTAGTGTTTTGTTAAGTTTTGTAAGTTTTCTTGAGTTTTTAAGTCATCTTAATCATCCTTTTGTTGATTCTAGGGTCATTGAAGAGAAGAAAGAATGCTTGGAATGGAAGCTTTGGACATAAGATGAAGATGCCATCAAGAAGAACAAGGATGCAAGCCAAGTCAAGATCAAAGCAAGCCAATTGGAGCATCATTACTTGTGAAAACGTGCCAGGGCGCACAAAGTGGCACGTTTCAGCATTTCTTGCGCTGAAAACGTGCCAGGGCGCACAAAGTGGCGCCCTCACCCTTGCATTCGGCCAAAACGCGCCAGGCAGCGCGCCAGGGCGCGCTCGGCACTTCCAGGTCACTTAAAAACGCGCCAGGGCGCGTTCTGCACAAGTGGGTGGCGCGTTTCTCTGCTATAAAAGGGATCTTTGGGTGCGAAATTGGGGACGCTTTTCACAATTCAGTTTTTCTGTTAGCTTCCTCTGCACACTTCTCTTGTTTTCTCTCTTCTCCACCTTCGATTCTCATCCTCCTCCATCAAAATCTTGAAGATTCTTGAAGAATTGGAGCTTGTGGAAGCAAGATCTAAAGATTCATGGAGCTTCTCTCGGTTTTGATTTCTATTTTCTTTCTTTCTTTTTCTATTTCCATGTTAGGCTAAATTCTTAGGTTAGGAAAGGGGATTTCAGTTCTAGACTTCTTGTAATGAATTCCTATGTTGATTCAATTGTAATTTCAGTTGATTGATTGATCTCTTCTTACTTAATGCAATTTCTTGAGGTTTTATTCATGAAATTCAAATAGTGATAGGAATATTAACTGCTTGAATTGGATTGAACTGTTCCTTGAGTTTTTGTTTCTCATTTCAATTATGCCTTCGGAAGATTGATAATTGAATTAGGAGAGGAATTGCATCATTATAGCAGTGCATGAGTCTAGGGATAGAACTTGCATGTTATGAGACATTGTGAATTTATCTGTTTTCAACTTCTTGAATGTATTTCTATTTTCACCTAAGGGATTAGAGATTATAGAAGTCATTCAAAGTGACTAACGACCTAGGAATAGGATTAGTCTAAGGTATCACAAATTCTAGTCTCCAATTGATTGATAATTGTGAAATTGACATAGGACGTAATTACTTGAGAGAAGGAATTGAATGAACCTATTCCCTAACTGTTTCCATCATCTCTGAAACTTAAACATTTACTGCATTTCATTACTTGTTTTACAGTAGATTACTTTAGTCTTACATAATTACTTAGTTTCTATATCAATGTTTACTTCAATGATTCATTCTAATAGCAAAACACGTTGAGCATTCGATACTTCACGATTAGTCTCTGTGGTTCGACATCCTTTTCTCACTATTTCTAAACTTGTGACGACCGGTACACTTGCCGAAAGATTGACACACGAATATATTTTAAAGTCAACACTAGGCGCGTCTTTCCAGCAAGCATGCAGTGAAACGCGCCCCCCCTCCCCCTTCCTTCTCAAGCGCGCCGCGGCGCATCTCTCCAGCAAGCAAAGGGAGACCACGCCATGCTCTTGCGCCAGGGCACGTTTTTTCGCCATTCTTCACCCAATTCTCGCGCTGCAGCGCAAATTTCGAGAGGGCACCCATAGAACTGCGCCTCCTAAAGCGCCAGGGCGCAAAACTTGCGCCATTCTTGCCCTGTTTTGTGCCATGGCGCAATTCACTGTCATAAGAGGTTAACATTCATGCTTCCGCTTCACTCTGATTCAACTTGTGCAAACACTTTGGTCATTTTATGTTGAGGTTGTGTATCCTATGCACAAGGATCATATCTAAAATGAACATGCATTGAATCCTCAAATTCTCCCACTAATGATATTGTTCCTCACCCTTCTATTTTCTATCAACTCAAGACATTCTGATTTCACTAGTTATTCCTATGACTACTGTTTACCACAAGGATCAAACTTATTATACCACATCATGTATTTACATTCCTATCTACTCTTCAAATTCTGCTTCATTTATTTTTGGTTTTTTTTTTTAATTTTTAAAAGGCTAACAAACATATCAACAACAAGAAGTTACAGAAAACTTCTCTTTATTGAATGGGTTGCCTCCCACCAAGCGCTTCTTTAATGTCATTAGCTTGACATTTACAGAAAAGGGATAGACAGGAAATGAATGAAAATAGAACGGAAAAGAGTGGAGGGAGAAAAGAAAACTCCCTCGGCCGCTCAAAGCAACAAGGTGGGTGCAAGTGATACCAACTCTTGCTCTATGGCTGTTCAATGGTGCTTCCTTGATAATGCTGTAGCTGCCCATTCACCATGAATCTGCCCTTGGTACCTACCAGAACAAACATCCACCAGGATCAAATATCATCCAATCATCTACAACTATATGTAAACCATTATTGATTAGTGCAAATGATTGATGGTGCAGATATGTTCTATGATTAGTGCATGGTGGTGGTAAGAAAAATTTGAATGCCATAATCATAATTTTCCATTTGTTCATTTTAATCTTGGCATCCAATTTGAACAATTTAAATGTTTCACTTAATCTAAAGCACAAATTAAAGCATATGGAATATTGAACATCAATATCAATAACACCATTTAAAAGAGAGAGTAAAGGGTTAGAGTATTTCAAAGCATCAAGGTCATCCTCTACTCCATCTACAATGTGTGTAGACATTGGTTCGCCAATAAGTGTAGGAATTTGCATTTGGACCTCCATTGATGACTTCTCTAATGACCTACAAGAATATGCAACATCATAAGAGCAAAAGGTATTAGGAATAACTAAGAGGTCTAAATTATCAAACTCAATTATAGTCCATGCTTTAATTCCATAAGTATCTAAAGTGAAACCATTAGTGTTGTTCATATTTTTGCAAGGAGAAAGAGTATGAAATGGTAAAGAAATCTTCCCTAGTGGCTGTTTTGATTCCTTGGGTGCTCCATCCTCTTCACAGTATGAGCTCCAAGGGAACTTGATGGATAATTCTCCACTAGGTACTAAGACATGAAGATTTCTGTGAGGAGGAGGATCAAATGTTTCCTTCTCTTATCTATCCGTGACTCTTCTGTCTTCTATGTCTTGTTCTTTCAATTCTGGATCTTGCAACTCTTTCTCTTTACATGCGACCTCCACTGCATCTCCTTTCATTTCTACAGTTTCCTTTCCCAACACCTTACCACTCCTTGTGGTAATAGCTTTGCACTGCTCCTTTGGATTCACAATAGTATCACTTGGCAGATTTCCTTGATTTCTTTCAAAGAGTTGCTTGGAAAGCTGGCCAATCTGAAATTCCAGATTCCTAATAGAAGCTTCTTGATTTGTGAACATAGATTCAGTCCTTTGCATAAAGGACATGATCATGTTTTCTAAAGTTGAAGATCCTTCTCTAGGAACAGGATTCATGTTAGAGCTTGCTGGAGCATTTCTAGGTTGGTTGGTTGGGAATTTAGAATGGTTTGGGTTGAAAGGTAGATTTTGTGGTTGGTTTTGGTTATAATGTTGGTGAGATGGATATGTTTGGTTTTGATGCTTGGTTGAAGTTTGGTTGTATGGCATGTTAGGATTGAAAGGTGGTCTTAAATAGGCAGTATGAAAATATTCAACTAAAAAAAATTCAAAACAGAACAAGTAAAAAAAATCAAAACAGAACAAGTATAAGTATTAACCAACAGCAAAGTAAAAAAATAATGTCCTAAGTAGCAAGCACGTCAAGACTATCGATATTCAATCAAAAGTCCCCGGCAACGGCGCCATAAACTTGTTGAACTTTTTATTCTAGTCACACTTCGGCAAGTGTACCAGTCGTTTACAAGTTTAGAAAGATGAGAGAGGGTTGTCGAACCACAGAGACTGATTGATGAATTACCGAATGCTTAACATGTCTTGCTATTAGGACGAACCGATGATTGAATCATTTGTGTAAAACTAAGCAACTATGGAAGAATGAACAGTAAACTGTAAAACATATGAAGAAAGCAAGTAAATGTTTAAGTTTCTAAACAGAATAATGAAGAAGGTTAGGGAATAGGTTCATTCAATTCCTTCCCTCAAGTAACTATTTCCTATGTCAATTCAACAGAAATCATTCAATTGGAGATAGAATTTGTGATACCGTAGAATAATCCTATTCCTAGGTCTTTAGTCCCTTTGAATGACTAATATAATCCCTAATCCCTTAGGTGAAAACATAAGTGCATTCAAGAAGCGAAACAGATAAATTCCTAACATCTCATAGCATACAAGTTCTATCCCTAGACTCATGCATAGCTATAGTGATACACTTCCTCTCCTAATTCAACTATCAATCTTCCAATTGCATAATTGAAACGAGATACAAACACTCAAGATTCAGTTCAATCCAATCCAAACATTAATATCCCTATCTCTATTTGAACTTCATGAATTAAACCTCAAGAATTAGCAATAAGCAGGAAGAGATCAATCAATTAAAAGAAATTACAATTGAATTAACATGAGAAAGTCATTACAAGAGTTACAGAATTGAAATCCCCAATCCTAACCTAAAGATCTAGCCTAGCATGGAAATGAGAAAAGAAGAAAGAGAAAAAGAAATCAAACACAAGAGAAACTCCATAATTGCTTGATTCTTGCTTCCACAAGCTCACAAGCTCAGAAATCCCTAGGTTTGATGGAAGAAGATGGAGAACGAAGGTGGAGAAGAGAGAAAATGTAAGAAGCGTACAGAGGAAGAAAAACAGAAAACTGAATTATGAACTGTATATCTGATTTCGCGCCCAAGGATTCCTTTTATAGCAGAGAAATGCGCCCCCACTTAAGAGAATCGCGCCTAGGCGCATTTGTCCAGAGAAATAGGTTGCAGCGCGCCTACATTTGCGCCTAGGCGCGCCCTTGCGCCTCCATTGGGTCCTCTATTCGCGCCTTGGCGCGTTTGGACAGAGAGGAGGTGTTGATTTGCGCACTAGCTCGCGCCTAGACGCGTTTTGACAGCAAAGAAGTCCAATTTGCGCCTCAGCTCGCGCCTAGGCGCGTTTTGACAGCACATGAATAGTGATTTCTTGATTTGAGCTTCAATTCCACTTCTTCTTGATGGCTAGCACCCCCAAGTCTTCATCTTAAGTTCATGGGCTTTCCTTCCAAGCTTCTTTCTTCAATCAACCTACAATGAACCTAGAAATTAACCAAAGAAGGATTAAAATGACTTAAAAACACAAGAAAGACTTATAAAACTAACAAAACACTAAATCAAGACTAACACTAAACAAACATGATATTTTCAGTGTTTTCTTGTTTAAACTACAACTAAACCTAGTGAAAATGGATGGAAATGGACTGAAAACACCTAGGAAAACATGTATAATTTGTCACTTATCACAATAAACTTGTTGAACTTTTTATTCTAGTCACACTTCGGCAAGTGTACCGGTCATTTACAAGTTTAGAAAGATGAGAGAGGGTTGTTGAACCACAGAGACTGATTGATGAATTACCGAATGCTTAACATGCCTTGCTATTAGGACGAACCGATGACTGAATCATTTGTGTAAAACTAAGCAACTATGGAAGAATGAACAAGAACTGTAAAACATATGAAGAAAGCAAGTAAATGTTTAAGTTTCTAAACAGAATAATGAAGAAGGTTAGGGAATAGGTTCATTCAATTCCTTCCCTCAAGTAACTATTTCCTATGTCAATTCAACAGAAATCATTCAATTGGAGATAGAATTTGTGATACCATAGACTAATCCTATTCCTAGGTCTTTAGTCCCTTTGAATGACTAATATAATTCCTAATCTCTTAGGTGAAAACATAAGTGCATTCCAGAAGCGAAACAGATAAATTCCTAACATCTCATAGCATACAAGTTCTATCCCTAGACTCATGCATAGTTATAGTGATACACTTCCTCTCCTAATTCAACTATCAATCTTCCAATTGCATAATTGAAACGAGATACAAACACTCAAGATTCAGTTCAATCCAATCCAAACATTAATATCCCTATCTCTATTTGAACTTCATGAATTAAACCCCAAGAATTAGCAATAAGCAGGAAAAGATCAATCAATTAAAAGAAATTACAATTGAATTAACATGAGAAAGTCATTACAAGAGTTACAGAATTGAAATCCCCAATCCTAACCTAAAGATCTAGCCTAGCATGGAAATGAGAAAAGAAGAAAGAGAAAAAGAAATCAAACACAAGAGAAGCTCCATAATTGCTTGGATCTTGCTTCCACAAGCTCCCAAGCTCAGAATCTTCAAGGTTTGATGGAGGAGGAGGAGAAACGAAAGTGGAGAAGGGAGAAAATCTCAGAAGCGTGCAGAGGAAGGAACTAACAAAACTGAAATATGAATTCTCTCTCTGATTTCGCTCCCAAGGATTCCTTTTATAGCAGAGAAACACGCCCCCACTTAAGAGAATCGCGCCTAGGCGCATTTGTCCAGAGAAATGGGTTGCAGTGCGCCTCCATTTGCGCCTAGGCGCGCCCTTGCACCTCCATTGGGTCCTCTATTCGCGCCTTGGCGCGTTTGGACAGAGAGGAGGTGTTGATTTGCGCCCTAGCTCGCGCCTAGGCACGTTTTAACAGCACATGAATAGTGATTTCTTGATTTGAGCTTCAATTCCACTTCTTCTTGATGGCTAGCACCCCCAAGTCTTCATCTTAAGTTCATGGGCTTTCCTTCCAAGCTTCTTTCTTCAATCAACCTACAATGAACCTAGAAATTAACCAAAGAAGGATTAAAATGACTTAAAAACACAAGAAAGACTTATAAAACTAGCAAAACACTAAATCAAGACTAACACTAAACAAACATGATATTTTCAGTGTTTTCTTGTTTAAACTATAACTAAACCTAGTGAAAATGGATGGAAATGGACTGAAAACACCTAGGAAAACATGTATAATTTGTCACTTATCAATTTGTCTTTGTTTTTTACTATACATTCATCTGAGTTAAAAGCTACTTCATATCCACTGTCACAAAATTGACTTATGCTAAGCAGATTGAAGTTGAGACCTTTAACATAAGACACATTTTGGATAAGAGGATTAGGTGTCTTACCAACAGTACCAATGCCTAAGATTTTACCTTTCCCTAAACCATATGATACAGACCCTTTACTTGGTCTGAGATCTTGGAACATAGACAGGTCTCCCGTCATATGTCGTGAGCACCCACTGTCAAGGTACCAGCTTGAAGTCCTCTCTCTTCCTATTAAGGATGTCTGCAACGGGAATAATAAGTGACTTTGGTATCCAAATCTTTTTGGGTCCTCCTTTGTTAGTGGAAGAAGATTTCTTTCTGTTTAAGGTTCTTTTATCTTTTCTATAGTTGTTTGGAATATTGTTGTAATTTTTGTTCTTCTTCTTATGAGCAGACGAAACAAATTTGTTTTTCTTTTTGTCTGACTCTTCAACATAACCAAGTCCACTCTTATCAGACGGAGACCTCCCATATTTTAAAATATTTTCTAGCATTGAGGATCCCTTAGTGAACTTTGTTAAGTCTTTAAGTAAGGATTCATTTTCTTTCTTCAATCTTTCGATTTCAGAAATAAAAGTATCCTTTTCAGACTCAGATGATTTTTCATCTGATACTTCCTTTTGCAGCAAGACATTTTCAGTTCTTAAAGTAGAATTTTCTTCCAAAGTTTGTTTCAACATGGCTTTGCATACTTTGTATTGCTCAGCAATAAAATGTGAGTTAGCTAAAAGTGTATCATATGAAATTTCTTCTGATTCTGACTCAGACTCAGATGAAGAGGATGAAAAAGTTTCAGATTCAATTACCTCTGATGAGACAGTGTCTCCAGCCATGAGGCAGATATTTGCAGTTTCTTCTTCTTCAGTGGATTCCTCTGAACTTTCGCTATCAAGGTCTTCCCAAGTCACCAGACTCTTCATACCCTTGTCTTTGCGAGGATTCCATCTTCTCTTCAATCTTGGACACTCTGATCTCATGTGTCCAGGTTTTCTGCATTCGTAGCAGATAACTTCTGAGCTCTCCTCCTTGCTTGAAGGTTTTTCAGTGAGCTTCTTTTTCTTCTTCTTGAAGAAGCGTTAACCTCTCCCATTTTTCATCATCATCTTCTTAAAGCGTCTGGCCATGAGAGAAATCTCATCATTAGACGATCCGTCAGACGAATCAGACTCAGTGGATTTGATGTACATCTCCATCCAATCAGCCCAGTAGGGATAGTCATCACCAGAGAATGTCGGCGACTTGTTCATGGATGACCTCTAGACAAGAACGAAGGTCCTTGAGACTCCATTCTAGATCTTTTCCTCTAGCAGCTGTAAAGTGCTCAACCCTTAGAGGCTGAGCTCTGATACCAAACTGTAAAAGATAGAACACAAGAAGAGGGGTTGAATTGTGTTACTTAAAAAATTTGTTCCTTTCGTCTGTGTGTTTAAATATGTTAAGACGAAACAATCTTAATCTTCAAAGGTTGATTTTAATGAACAGATGTTATAGTTTGATTATCCCCGTTAGTCAAATACTTAATAAAGCAAATACACAAGTATTTTTATACTGGTTCGTCTATGCAAGACTACGTCCAGTTACCCAGTAACAACTGAGTTTTCACTACAAACCGTGAAAGGGTTACAAGTATTATTTGCGCCCAGCCACTTCTAGCTATAACACGATATTCTTTGAACATAGCCCTCGCAGGCTAAACAACAACGATATTCTTTGAACAACCAGCCTCCTCAGGCTAAAACACCACACAAGTGGATTTGAAATGATTCTTTAAAAAGAAAGTTTCCTCTTCACAGAGAGGATTTTACAATGAAGAGCAGAAGTAACAGAGAGCGAATTCACAATAAGATAGAATATTGAAGCGTGTTCGCCAACTGAACTTTGAAGAAGCTAAGTCTTTAAATAGGCAAAGACTTCAGATATCCGTTAGACACAGAAGAATGTCGTTGAGCTTTTTCCACGAGAAGTCCAAAAAAGGTGTCAGAGAGTACTTGAGTGATTGATGGTGTGTGCAGCAGATATAGATAGCGTGCGTAGTACTTTTTCTGGACTTGTACAGAACTTTGACAAAAAGTTGATGACCTTTTCGAGTTGCATATGTAAGCGCGAATCCCCATACTAATCTTGGATGTTTCTAATGAGTACTTCTTAAGATTTAAAATCTTGGCGCGAGTGACTCATACTTTGCATCACTTCTTCAGTATTAAGAGTTTTCGTCTAAGCCTATCGTCTGATCACTTGACTTGAGACAGACGAATGACTTCAACTTTGAGGGTCATCTTCCGTCTGTGCTCATTGCGTCTGACTTTGCTTGTTGATGTTCCGTCTGGAGATGTTCCGTCTGTCTTGTAATAATCAAAACTTTAGAGATGTTAATCATCTTGATCCAACAATATTGATCTCTTTGGACCTACTTAGACGAAAAGTCTCGGAGGAAAGAGATATGGATTTGTAATTGTGGATGACTATAAGAGAATGACTGGATTTTAGCTATGGAAAAAGAGCTAAACCAGTTCACAAGGATTGATGTATAGACCTTAGTGGAAAGACCAAGGAACAAAAGCATCATAGGAACGAGATGGGTATTCAGAAACAAACTAGACGAAGCTGGTAAAGTGGTAAGAAACAAAGCAAGGTTAGTACCTCAAGGCTATAACCAACAAGAAGGTATTGACTTCGCTGAAACTTTTGCTCCAGTAGCTAGATTAGAAGCAATTAGAATTTTACATGCTTTTGCTGCTCATAAGAATATCGTCTTATATCAAATGGATGTGAAAAGTGCCTTTCTTAATGGTTTTATTAAAGAAGAAGTGTATGTCAAACAACCTCCTAACTTTGAGAGTCAATCTCAACCAGGTCATGTTTTTAAGTTGAAGAAAGTGCTTTGTGGTCTTAAACAAGCTCCTAGAGCTTGGTATGACAGACTGAGTTCTTTTCTTCTTAAAAATGGCTTTTCAAGAGGAAAGGTTGATACAACTCTCTTCAAGAAAAGTGTTTTGAAAGACTTTATCATTGTTCAAATATATGTAGACGATATAGTATTTGGAACCACTAATGAATCCTTGTGCAAGGATTTCTCTAAGTTAATGCAGGATGAGTTTGAAATGAGTATGATGGGAGAATTAAAGTTCTTCCTAAGACTTCAAATCAAACAGACAAAACAAGGAATCTACATCCATCAACAGAATTACACTAAGGAGCTTCTCAAGAAGTTCAAGATGGAGAATGCAAAGCCCATGAAGACACTAATGCATTCGTCTGGTGCTAGTCTCAACAAGGATAAGTCAGGTAAGACCGTTGATCAGACGGTATACTGAGGTATGATTGGTTCTCTTCTTTACCTCACTGCAAGTAGACCTGACATTATGTTTAGTTTCTGTCTATGTGCCCGCTTTCAATCTGACCCTAGAGAATCACATCTTCAAGCTGTAAAACGCATTCTTAGATATCTTATTGGAACTACTAATCTCTCTTTGTTTTATAAGAAAAATAGTGATTTCAGTCTTAGCGGTTATTGTGATGCTTGATTATGCGGAGATAAAGTGGAGAGGAAAAACACAAGTGGTGGATGTTAATTCCTTGACTCATCACTTATCTCCTGGTCAAGCAAGAAGCAAAACTCCATAGCACTCTCAACCAGTGAAGCGGAGTACATAGCTGCAGCTGGTTGTTGTTCACAACTGCTTTGGCCAAAACATCAACTTGAGGATTACTCCAGGTTTGAAACCCAAATACTAGTATTTTGTGACAATACAAGTGCAATTAATCTTAGCAAAAACCCTATTCAGCATTCAAAAGCTAAACATATTGAAATAAAATTTCATTTTAAAAGAGATTATGTTCAAAAAGGTATTTTTGATATACAGTTTGTTCAAACTGATTTTCAATGGGCAGATATCTTTACAAAGGGTTTAGACGAAACACGTTTTAATTTTATTAAAGAAAATTTGGATATTGTTTCTTTAATTTATTAAGTTATTTTGTCTGTACTTTTCGTCTGTACATTTCGTCTAATTATTTTCTCGTTAAGACGAAACATTGTGTCTGATCGAGTTGAATCAGTCGAGGAATATTTCAACAGAAGCAAGGTTATTATTTAATTAATTTAAAGTTGAGTGTGCAAGGACACAATAAACGCAGCATTAAATGTGTCTATCATTTATTGCACTATTCTAGGACTTTGAAAGGCACACGCAGTAAAATTCAAAAGTCAAATCAATCATCAATGGGGTAATCATAAGATAACGTGAAATCAGGGACGGTTTCCATTCTTTTGTCTGATAAATTATAACGGTTTTACCTTTGACTATAAATACTGCAAAGTTACCATTTTCATTCTTTACAGTATTCAATACTCTCAAAACTACTTTTCTCTCTAAGAACTCTCACCTTCGTAATCTCTCTTTTTCAAAATCAGAAATGGCCACCAAGAAATCCAAGATATTTCAGAGGAGACTTTCTTTGCTCAAGACTTGTTCTTGCCAAGCAAGTGGATTTCCAAATCCACTCTTGAAGGTGTCTCAAATCGTGTTGTGAGGATGCTCACCCACTCTGGGTGGATGGGCTTCACTGAATGGAAAGGTCCATGGTTGATGGAAGCATACACCGAGTTTTGGAGCGATGCTGAAGAGGTTAAAGATGGTATTGTTGGTACTATTGACAACAAACAATATCTCATCTCTATAGACGCCATTGCTAGAATTGGGAAGTGTAAGGCAGAAGGGCGTTACTGCAAAGCCAACTGGATGGACAACGAGAATGAAGAACATGTTGACAAGATGTTGTATGCTAAGGTTCGTAATGAAGACGACCCTTAGTTTCTCAGATCTGGAAATCTTGTTCCAACATGCAAAGTGCTTCACAACCTCCTTTTCATCATCTTCACTCCCCGGACAGGCTCAAGAGACAACGTGAGCAACCGAGACCGGCTCTGCATGGTCTACTTTCTCAGTAAAGGCAGAATGAGCCTTCATCACGTTATTATGGACCATTGGTTGAGTGCCTTAAGGGCGAGGAATATTAGAAGGATGAGTAACATTCCATATGCTAACTCTTCTCTCAGATTATTCTGAATCAAGGGTTTGATGCCACTAGAGTAGTGTGGCACAAAGAAGAAGTAGAAGTTAAAGCTAGCACCTTTGCTAAGATGCGTCTACCCCCAAGCTTTCTTCACTTCAAGAGCGGTGAAGACGAACCACTTTCCCCCATAACTCATGATCCACCACACAGAGCTCGCATTAAACGCACAAGAACAAGCGACTCTGAAACCCAAACCCAAACACAAACTCAAACACCAACCCTTGAAGCCAGAAGATTTCGATATCCAAACAACGTATTCCTCAAATGAGCAACGCAATTGGCTAAAGCGTCTGCCTTGGGATGAACTGGCAAAGCCGAACATTAAGGGCTTGGAGAATATTAAAAGTTACAAGGATCATATTGCTGGGCAGATGATTGAAGGACCAGCACTTGGCTATGAACACAACATCCCTCTTAGACAGCACACTAAATGGAGAGTTCAACATAAAATAGATGCTCCTCCCGTTTTCCATCATTGCAGATTTGGTGATGAATAGTCTACAGTCTATGAGTGATAAGTGCTTAAGTAGACATGTTTTCCTAAGTGTTTCAAGCTCATTTTTCATATATTTCAATTAGAATTAGTGTAGTTTAATCAAGAAAAGAATGAAAATACCATAATTGTTTAGTGTTAGTCTTAAGTTGATGTTTTGCTAGTTTTGTAAGTTTTTATGGAGTTTTAAGCTTCTATAATTCTTGTTTTGTTGATTTTTGTAGGACCATTGAAGAAGAGATAGGAGCTTAGTTGATTGCAATGAACATAAGAGGAAGATGCAAGCATGAAGAACAAGCAGGGCAGCCCAAAGCAAGATCAAAGCAAGCCAAGTGACAAGTCATGGCTGTACAAATGCGCCAGGGCGCAAAACAAGGAATCAGGATGGCGCAAAATGCGCCAGGGCGCATTGAGTGGCGCATTTGGTGCCAACTCTCTGGCCAAATGCGCCAGGGCGTAACAGAGTGGCGAAATTGATGCCAGCTCTCTGGACAAGTGCGCCAGGGCGCAATTCCACTTACAAGGTGGCGCAATTCTTCCCTTATATAACCAGAACTAGGGCGCGAAATGAAGGGAGCTCCACTTTTCTGTTATTTCAGTTAGAGTCTCGTGCACGCTTCTATTTTCTCTCTTCTCTCCACCTTCGATTTTCTCCTTCTCCATCAAGATCCTGAAGTTTCTTGAAGAATTGAAGCTTGCGGAAGCAAGAATTCACTATTCATGGAGTGCTTCTCGGTTTTGATTTCTATTTTCTTTCTTTCTTTTACCTTTTCCATGTTAGGCTAAACTTCTAGGTTAGGAAAAGGGGAATTCAGTTCTGGACTACTTGTAATGACATTTCTATGATAATTCAATTGTAATTTCAGTGATTGATTGATTCCTTCCTTGCTTAATGCTGATTCTTGAGATTTGATTCATGAAATTCAATTAGTGATAGGGATATCTACTGCTTGAGTGAATTGAACTGCATTTTGAGAATTTGTATCTTGTGTCAATTATACCTTCGGAAGATTGATGATTGAAGTAGAATAGGAAGTGCATCATTATAGTTTTGCATGAGTCTAGGGATAGAACTTGCATGCTATGGGATTTTATGACTTTATCTGTTTCGCTTCTTGAATGTATTGCTGTTCTTACCTAAGGAATTGGGATCTATAGTGAACATTCAACAGGATTAATTACCTAGGAATAGGCTTAATCTATGGTATCACAAAGTCATTTCTCCAATTAACTGGAATTCACTGATTAACATAGGAAATAGTTGCAGTAGAGAAGGAATTGAAGGAACCTCTTTCCTAACTCATCTCATAATTCAGAAACCTAAACATCTATTGCTTTCAATTACTGTTTTTCACTTACTGCATATTTTACTTAGTTACTTAGATTAGCATACATGCTCATTACTTTGGTTAGTCCTAATAGCAAACAAATTAAGCATTTGATACTTCATTACACATAGTCCCTGTGGAATCGACAACTCTTACTCTCACTATTCTAAACTTGAACGACTGGTACACTTGCCAAGGAAAGACAACATACATAACATACACACACATCCGAAGTTTACATCAAGTCTATGACACACCAAAAAGTACCTATCAATGAGCCAAGAGACTTTGATCATTGGCACTTGGATGCCTTTTATAGTCATGATCCCTTCTCCTTCACCATTCCCATGAATCAGACGGAGTATGTGGGGCTAGGCTATGCCCTTGGACTTGTTCTTCCCTGGACAAGACCACATTGCTTTGGGATTTGTTCGCGCTACTCATTGAATATCCGAGAATATGAAGACCCTGAAGAATTTGCTCACTCTTTGCCAAAAGATCACAATCTTGCTTTTAGATTGATGGCAAATGCTTATAAAAGAGAAGAGAAAGGTAGATTAGCCTCCTTTCGTCTTATCCAGAGAAGAGCTGAGAAAGAGTTCAGGTATCCTCCCTTCATGATGGGCTCTCAATTCTCATCCCTAGTCACGAATGAAACCAAGTTCTTTTTGGTTATGGATTGTCCGCGACCATGCTTGGTGAAATTCTTGGCAAAAGGAAAGGAGAAGAAGGAACCGTCTACCCCCAAGACCTTCAAGTACGCAAGGCACATTGCTAAGCATCTACCCTCTCTTGCTTACAACCACATGAAAGCTGTTCAAGCTCAAGCCTCAAAGCCTATCAATCCTAAGATGCTAAGGATGATAGAAGAACATGAAGCAACTATGGCCTACTGCTCAGGAACCACTTTTGATGAAGAGTCTGTCACTGTTGGCAACGTCTATCCTGGTGGAGCATTTGCCTATATTCTTCCTCCTTACGAGCCTCAATATCTACAACTTGTGGCCTTTAACAAAAGTTATTCATGGCAATGGAACAAAACATTCAGCTCTCGTATAGAGTTACCCGTGTTCTCCTTGCATCTGAAGGGAACCCAAGTTGAGCCTATCATAGAGGAAGTGGACTCAGACATAGACAAACCTCAGCTTCCTTCTGAACTTCAATCATTTGAACCTCAATCGCCTGAGCCATCATCTGAAGACTCTGTTGAGAAGTATAATGCTTTGAAGTGTAAGTATGATGCGTTAGAGGAAAATTGTGAGCACTTGTAGAAGAAGAATAAGGAGCTTGAAGAGAATCAAGTGTCTATCACTGCTCAGATGGAGCAGCTTAAGAGTATAGTTATGGGTCTTGTGCAGCATCAACCTCAACCTCCACTAAAGTAAGTTTTTGATGACTCTCAACCCAAGGGGGAGAATATTGTGAGGAGAGGTTTTGTTAAGGGGGAGCTTTTGGAAGCTTTTGGAGCCTTTGGAACCTTTGGAATATCAAGAAGAGCATCATCTGAGGGGGAGCTGAAGACGAATAAAGGATGAAGACTTTGTAACTTAGTCTAATTATTTTCTTTTGAAATTTTTGCTCTGATATTCTTTTATTTGATTATTTGTAATTCTTTACTCTGTTTAAAACCTTGTATTTGAACAAATGGATTACATCACATTGATGTAACAATTCTTATAAAAAGGTATATTCAGAGAACATCGTCTTGATATAATTCTAGCTTGCTATAACTGTTATTTGGCTAACTTTGTCTTATGCAGATGAGTTCTTCAGTGATTCCTGTATGGCCTGTAATCATTAAAAAGGGGGAGATTGTTAGATCAAGATGATACTCGCGCCAAATTTAAAATCCAAGTGTTACTCTCAAGTGTTTCCAAGATAA
This sequence comes from Hylodesmum podocarpum, assembly GCA_026586105.1. Classification (NCBI taxonomy): domain Eukaryota; kingdom Viridiplantae; phylum Streptophyta; class Magnoliopsida; order Fabales; family Fabaceae; genus Hylodesmum; species Hylodesmum podocarpum. The sequence continues at coordinate 96,385 of JALJEV010001384.1, forward strand.
GTATGGGGATTCGAGATAACCTCTTCAACACAAAAAGGCAACACTATTTTGATGTGATCTCTGTACAAGTTAGAAAAAGGTTCTGAGCGTTCCATCAAATCCGTTGTGCAAGCTATCTTTTCATTGATTGCACTCTGACAACTTTTGAAGACTTCACTTGGAAAGCTCAACGACATTCTTCATGTCTCTAACGGATCTTTGAAGACTTGACTATAAAAGGACTTCACTTGTTCAAGTTTCAGTTGGCGAACCACGCTACAATTCTTAAGACTTTGTGATTTTGCTCACTGTTCTTCTAGAACTTCATTGTATACCCCTCTTTGCAAAGAGGAAATCTTCTCTTAGAAAAACTCTTTTAAATCCACTTGTGTGGTATCTTAGCTTGAGGAGGCTGTGTTTCAAAGAATATCATTTGTATTAGCCTGGAGAGGCTGTGTTTCAAATAATACTTAGTTGTTTAGCCTAGGAAGACTGTGGCCAAAGAATATCTTGTATTAGCCAAAAGTGGCTAGGGTCAAAACAATACTTGTAACCATTTCACGGTTGGTAGTGAAAACTCAGTTGTTCCTAGGTAACTGGACGTAGTCTTGAATAGACGAACCAGTATAAAAATAACTGTGTTTATTTTTATTAAAGCTTGTGACTAACAGGGATAATTAAAGTGTAACGTCTGTCCATAAAATTAATCTTTAAAGATAAACATTGTTTCGTCTGATTCTGTTGAAACCAACAGACGAAAGGATTAAATTTTTTTAATTAACACAATTCAACCCCCCTTCTTGTATTTTATCTTTTACAATTATCTCTTTATCTTTTAATTGGTAAATTTGAGATAGAACTAGGTTTTAGGGGTATTAGGGAAAATTGTCTGTTGATAAAATTAATTATATTTTTGTGGTCTTGGCATCACTCGAATCATGAATATATAGTTAATTTTTGAAATTGATGTCCATATGATATCACTTTTCTTCCACGATGTATATTTGAGCTAGTTGGTTTTTGGACTCATTTATTAACTGTTTGAGTTTAAAATTGAGTTGTTGTTTTAGGATATTTATCAGAGTCATATCTAGAGAGTTGCAATTTTAAGATTTCACTCTAAAATTCAAATGTTTTCTTTCTTTCATAAATTAAAATATGTTATGAAGTAAAGGGAGTTTATTCTTTGTTTAATTTTTTTTATAATTTTTGAAACTCGTGATCAAGTGAGGGGAGCTCGGTCATAAGGATGTATGGTGCCTCCATGTGTGCTAGTTTTTGAACAAGAATTAATATTGTATTTTCAACTAATGGGATGCAAATAATTATTATAGTTTGTATTTTCATTGGAATGATTTGCTTTGAATGATATTTGGATTGGAATTGGTTGATTATTGAATAAGTTTTGTTTAAAAATTATCCAAATTATATGAGAAATTTTGTCCAATTTTTGTTAAGCTTTTGAAGTTATGGAAAATTACATAAGTATTTATTGTTTTAAAATCTTGGGCTTATCTCCTTTATAAATTGATTTAGTCGTTAATGGTTGATTGATAGTATGTTGATGATACATGTATTGAGATTTGTTAAAAATATGGGTATTTGATGTTCTTTTTGTTGTAGTATTTCGTGGGGAATGTTGTATGTGAAAGTTTTTTAGTAAGGAAATACCTAGGGGAAGGGTGCTAGATACATGTCCAGTGTATATATTCTTCGAGATATGATTACAAATAGGCACGTAAGTTGTTAATTGTTGATAAGGGTCTCAATTAGTGTTGGAATTAGGGGTGGGGTCATAAAGATGGGCTTAGAGGATAGGTAGATGGGCAAAGTCCAAAAGAAGGCCATGGAAATCTAGAACCTTGTGTCATGGTAAGCCAATGCCCACATATGGCTATCCTGACAAACCACTTATATATTTCCCAAGACTAGTTATAATTTTTGGGAACTCAACCTCCTGAAACAACAGGGGAGAAAGAAAAGAGCATACAAAAATAATTAATGTGGTTCGGTGCCTCAAGATCTAGTCCACGGTTCCACTGGAACAAAATTCACTGATTGTAATTTTTGAACGGAAAAATCACAAACCATCCTTACATATAATTTTTCTGGCAAAAACTATAAACCATCCCGTATATAATTTTTCTGGAAAAAATTACAAACTCTTATACATGTAATTTTTCTGACAAAAATTACAAACCTTTAAACATGTAATTTTTCTGGAAAAAGATTACAAACCATTTTAACACACACTACCTAAAACCTAATACATCAATTTACTAGATTTAAGGATGTGGTGCAAGTGAGAAACCTATCACTATATCTTATATAGGTTTTTCACTCGTCTCTTCTTTTAGCGCTCACCGATGTGAGACTTTGAATTAACTTAAGACTCAACAAATCTCCCTTTAATTCAAAGTCCTACACTTTTACAATGATCCTTCATTGCATCAGACTCTTCTTACTAGAAAAACTCTTCTAGAGCAATCTTTCAGCAATAGAATCTTTTGAATTATGGAGCAATCTTCCTTTGCGGCAGAATCTTCTGACTTCTGGAGCAATCCTCCCTTGCAGCAGAATCTTCTAACTGGCAAAATTCTTCTAGTCCTTCAAGCTCTACACTATTTTTTTGATGTAGGACTTTGATTGCATCCCAACAATAATCTCCCCAATGGCTATGTGCGAGTGTTATGTTAAGAGATGTCTCATGATAGTCATTTGTAATTAGCAACAACCTTCATGAAGTGTATTAGTTGAAGAGTGAGTTGTAGTTGTTGAATGTTGAAGTTGTATGTGTGGTATTTGTTGATGGAAGTTAACAATGTTGAATGATATGTGTTGCATAATATATGTAATTATCTATATATTTATATATTTATTATTTTTATATAAGCTCACCCTCACATTCATTTGCAAGTATGGCCCGTGCTTGTAACGATCTCAAATATTGTGTTTGAGGGAGTAGACAAAGTTGTTGTTGAAGGGCAAACCAGGGGAATATTCAGAACCCAAAATTGATGGAATTGAACTGTAAAGATTGAAGATCATTGTAATATACATATAGAGATTTGTTAAGGCTGACTCTAAACTCATATATGCTTATGTTTTCTAAACTTGTTTTGATGTAAGACCTTAAAAGTCAGGTTTAAAGTGAAAATGATAACTCTTATGGTTGAATGTGTGTGTTACACCTTGGGTCAACAGATCTTTCCTTCCATTGACACCATGTGTAAAATTTGTTAACTTATATCTTTTAATAACTTTTCGTATAAATTAAATTTGAATGATCCGCCCATTTGATCTGATGTTCTTATGAATGAGATCAAGTATATAAAATTTTATGTAATTTAGACTTTTCTTAATATGTTAAGTTAGACCCAGTGTAGAAATATTCAATACTAGAAGATTTACTAGGAGCATGCACAAGAGGATTGAAGTAAAGAAGCTCCAAGATCCAAGATCCAACACATACTCAATCAAGCTTTCTTAGTTTAGAGATTAATTCTTGTAATGTACTTGTAAACAAATTTGAGTTCATTTGATTGTATTTGTTTAAGTAAAGTTAAGTGAGTTAAAGGAAGCTCATGGCCAACATTGTTTTAGTCTTGATTTTTTCTTTGACTTTGGGTGTTTATAATTGTGTAAGCTAGTAAAGTATAAATTGGTGCAATTAAAAAATAAGTTTCACTCATTACTAAAATTCACAAAAGAAAATTAAATTTAAGTTTAGCTTAAATTTGAATTTCATTTATGAATTCAAGTACTTAAAGCTCAAGTAGAATTTCTAGTTACATGAGGATCCACACTTTATTTTACGTAGAAATCCTAGCCCTTGATCACTCTCTTCATCTAAGGGCTGAGATAAGAGAGGATTGATGTCATGTAACACTCTTGAAGTTGACATGTAAATAGAGCCAAAATGAGTGACTCTTATTCATCTTAATTTTGAGCCACTAGTTCTAGGATTTAGCTTACTCTCTAATCTTCCCTACACTATATAAAAACACAACCCAAATACATATAAGAAATCTTTTGATTATTTGAGAAATGAAGCTTTCTTTATAAGAGAGGATTCTCTTAGTCTTCTTAGGAAGAGACCTTGAATCTTATCAATGGCTTCAACACCATTGTGGCGGTTCTTCTTGAGCTAAAATGAGTGACCTCGGCATGACGCCTTCTTCATCTTCTAACCTTTCCATTTTTCTAAATTTTCTTCTAAACACCATTAAAATGAAACTCTACTTGGAGTTTCCTTGAAGAGCTTGTTGAAGAAGATAAATTTGGGCAACTTTCAAGCATCAAGGCTCTCCTAGGATTGGTGCTTGTATCACTTAATATGTTAACTTAGACCTAGTGTCAACATATCCCTCCTTCCTTGCTCTCTCTCTCTCTCTCTCTCTCTCTGATAAGAGAGGATTGATGTCATGTAACACTCTTGAAGTTGACATGTAACTTGAGCCAAAGTGAGTGGCTCTTATTCATCTTAATTTTGAGCCACTAGTTATAGGATTTAGCTTACTCTCTAATCTTCCCTACACTATATAAACCACAACCCAAATACATATAAGAAATCTTTTGATTATTTGAGAAATAAATCTTTCTTTATAAGAGAGGATTCTCTTAGTCTTCTTAGGAAGAGACCTTGAATCTTATCAATGGTTTCAACACCATTGTGGCGGTTCTTCTTGAGCTAAAATAAGTGTCCTAGGCATGACGGAAAACTAGTATTTAAAACTGCAAAAAATCTTTGAAACAAAAACTCAAAGAATGGAAGAAATCAAATGCAATTTGCTGGAAAATTTGACAACAACCGTCACCAAAATTTCCCAAACTTGTGAAAATTTATAAGCATATCAAATGAGCTTGGAAAATTATGAAACCTTCCAGTTGAGCTTATATATATGTAGATTGAATGACCAAATGCCCAGAATTCAATAAATCAAAGGTTAGCACCATGAACCAACTGGAAACCGTAACTGTTACAGATTTCTGCCCAACCGACGCCAAACTGCAACTTAGGCTTGAAAATTGGCTCAAAATGACTTGAAATTTTGGGGATTGATTTGGATGATCTTTATGCACGAAATAAGATCAAATTAAGTTGAAGGGCAGCCACAAATAAGGGTCCAAAAATAGGGCAAAACAGGGCAAATATTTCTAGGCACATGCAAAGCACACCACAAGTTCAAATATCATGTTATTAGCAAATTTGATCCAATTTGTAATATGATGCTTGAGCCAAATGAGTAACGATGCAACAATGAGCTTGAACACTAATTTTGTGGGTGTTTAATGACCCAATTCACCAAGGTACTGCACTCAATTTTTCCAAAAATTTTCTAGTAACAAGAGCTACTACTTTTTCACTCAATTTTTCTTCAAACTTCTTTTCTTGTATTTTTCTTTTCTTGAATTTTCTTTGACTCTTTCTTTTGAGTATTTTTCTCTTACTCTTTCCCTTTATTTTGTTTTTCTATATTTTTCTCATGGCTATTCTTTGCTGGAAAGTCCAACTATAGGCTCAAAAACTCAAGCAAGTCAAGTTAAACTTTGCTAACAAGCAAGATAATGCATGGTAGTGGTAACTTGAACTTGTAATGAGAAATGCACATAGTAATCAAACATATAAGCACTAATTAATCCAAATATAATGCAGGGGATTCAAATTCCAGCAAAGAGACTCAAAATACATATTGAGAAAATTCATCAAACACATGGGGGCTATTAACTAGAATGTGTCTAGCATATAAAATAAGCCATGTATGATCAACCATGAGTGTCAGAATATCTCATCTATGCATTGGACAGCCAAGACACACAACAAAACTCAAATAAAAATTCAATTGAATCAAAAATTGAAAGCAAAAAGATAGGAGCTACACTCAATACCACAAGTGAAGAACAACTAGATGAAGAACAAGCTCTTGATACCAAATTTGATGCAAACCCATAAGGAACTTGTGAGGGATCTTCATGAATAAGCAAAGGGGTGCCCCAATCTTCATTCACCAATGTTCAATCACTCTTAAACATAGGAATAACTCAATATATAGCAATGATAGCTCATGGTCAACACAAAAGGGTGAAGAAAGAAATAAAATATGGAAGAAGGAAGAAGTGTGGTAAGCGCCATGGATGAAGCACCCAATAAGCTTGGTTGGAGAATCGCCACTTGGATTATGGATCCATGATAAAATTCAAGGTTCTTGGAAGAAACCCTAGGAGATCTCTCTCCTTTTCTCAAGACACAAGTCTTAGAAACTCTATTTCATTAATTTTGACCAAAAGTGAGTACAATGAGAAAGTTGACCAACTTAAATGAAAGTGCAATGAGCTTAAGGTTAGAAATCTGAAATGTTCTCCACCCTAGGATGAAATGAGTGATCAATGGTGAGATGAGAAGCTCCCTAGGCTGAGAACACTTTACAATTACAAGGCCCACATTCAAGTCTTAAAACAAATACATAATTGAAAGTAACTAATAGGCCTAAACAATTAAACAACTCGCTAGAAAATCCTGGTAGCATTCCAACGTTAACTTCAAGCTCCATTTCCTCCTAGATTCATTCTGAACTAGGATTTTGTGTCTTCATAGCTTTTGTAGCCCTTTAAATCATCTTTCAAATGACACCAAGAATAAGTTAATTGGACTTTTGTAGCCCACATTATGCTCGAAATACTGAACCTGGTCAGCACCCCGCTGGAACATCCTAGCAGTATCCAAACTTTACTTTCAAGCCCAATTTCCTCCTAGATTCAGTTAGAACTGGGATTTTGTGTCTTCATATCTTTTGTATCCCTTTAAGTCAGCTTTAAAATACACCAAGAAAAGATAAATTGGAGTTGTGTAGCCCAAGTTATGATCCGAATACTAAACCTGGTCAGAGAGTCAAAAACATAGTGAATTTTATTAGAAGCTCAATTTATTAAAAAGTAAGGTTGAAGAGTTTGTTGAGCTTTTAGAGATGGTCCTCCATCACAATCACTCTTGAATCAACTTTGAAAACAAGGAAGCTAGCTCAAACACAAGACCAAGATAGAACAAGCTCATGGAACCAAGAACAAAGGAAGAAGAAAATAGAAAATGGATTAGAAAAGAGATGGGAGCGCCATGAATTAGAAATTCAATAAGCTCAAAGGATGAATCACCACTTGGATGCAAGGATCCATGATAAGATTCAAGGTTTCAAGAAGAAAACCTATGAGAGCTCTACTCCTTTCAAGAGAAACAATTCTCAATTTTCATTCATTTTGACTAAAAGTGAGTACAAATGAAAGTGTTGACCAATATAAGTGGCAAGGCCTTTTCCCAAGCACTAGGCCATGAATAATTTAGCACACATAGATCCTTGATTAATTAATCAAGTGAAGCAAGGCACCCTTCACAATTGATCAATCAAGAAGGATCTAGAAAAGTGTGATCAAAAGGCTTATAATTCAAGCTAGAAGTGATGATCATGGGAGAAGCAAGATGGAATTCTATGCCTTGGATTAGAATTAATCTTAAGGCTAGAATTTCATCTTGAATGAGAGATTAAATCCTAGATGATTGATTTAAATTTACACCCTTGATTATGAATTGATCAAGTGGTGGAGATTTAAATCAAGTTAGTGGAAATTCCACTAACTCTCTCTCTCTTTTTCCATCCACTCTTCATTAAGAGAGTGTATTACACTTGCTTAACTTGGATCATAAGAATAAGCCCACTTAATGTCAACTAGGCTGAGTACACTTACAAATACAAGGCCCACAATTCAAGTCTTAAAAGAAATTACAAAATTGAAAGAAACTAATAAGGCCTAAACAAATAAGCAACTCGTTGAAAAATCCTGGCAGCTTCCAAACTTTAACTTCAAGCTCCATTTCCTCCTAGATTACGTCCGAAATGGACTTTGGTGTCTTAATAGCTTTTTTATCCCTTTAAGTTAGCCTTAAAAATACACCAAGATAAACTAAATTGGAGTTGTGTATCCCGAGTTATGCTCGAAATACTGAACCTAGTCAGGCACCCCGCTGGAACATCCTAAGAGTATCCAAATATTAACTTCAAGCTCAATTTTATACTAGATAAAGTCCAAAATGGGATTTGGTGTCTTCATAGCTTTTGTAGCCCTTGATGTCTTCTTTAATTAGACACCAATAACAGCTCAATTAGAGTTTTGTAGCATAAGTTATGCTCTAAATACTAAACTTGGTCAGACCGTCAAAAACATAGCAATTTTATTAGAAGCCCAATTTATTAAAAAGTAAGGTTAAAGAGTTTGTTGAGCATTTGGAGATGGTCCTCCATCACACACACTCTCTCTCTCTGTATATATATATATATATATATATATATATATATATATATATATATATATATATATATATATATATATATATATATATATATATATATATATATATATATATATATATATACACATATATATATATACACATATATATATATACACATATATATATATACACATATATATATATACACATATATATATATACACATATATATATATACACATATATATATATACACATATATATATATACACATATATATACACATATATATATACACATATATATATATACATATATATATATATGATAGGTTCATATGGTGCTTGTTAGATCAAGGTGATTAACGTCTCTAAGTTTTGATTAATTACAAGACAGCCGGAACATCTCAAACAAAGCATTGCAAGCAAAGTGAGACTGAACAAGCATAGACGGAAGATGACCTCTCAAAGTTGAAGTCATTCGTCTGTCTCAAGGCCATGTCATCGACGGAAGGTTTCAGACGAAACTTATAAGCCAATCTTAAGACTGAAGTTTCACATCGTCTGTTGTTGGTCCCTATGCAGAATCAAGAGGGGGGTGAATGGATTCTGGTTCCCTTTTATGGTTTTATCGTCTAATTCACTTCCCTTCCTATTTACTATCGATCCTAAGTTTGTCGATTTTACAACTTTAACGATCAATATTAATTCAGAGTAATAACAGCGGAATGATATAGGAAGTAAATGAACTTTTCTTTTTCAAACTCTTTTGAATCAGCACAAACAAGAATTGTATTAAAAATATGATTCAACAAAAATAAAAGAGTTCAAGGTAAAGAGAGATTTGCACAGAGAATTATACTTGGTTCGCTTACATCCAGTCCCAATACATCAACTGATGTGATTGGTATTCCACTATCAACAATTTTGATCCATTGTGTCAATTACAATCACACTGCACAAACACAAAACGAAATCAAAATCAACCAATACAAATTGTTCTTTACCCAAGAACCTTTCTCCCTAATTCTTGAGACCTTCAAGAATCAGCCTTGAAAATCCTTTCTCAAGTTTCTAAAACTCTTTTTCCAGAGAATACCTTTCTCTAAGATTTTGAACATTCCAATTCAAAAAGAAAATTAAAGATCAGAAATGAGTACACCTGTTGTACAAGAACTGATCAACTTGTAGTCCAATCCTTCATGCCTTCACACACAATTCATCTCTTGAGAAAAAATATTTTGAATTCTTGGAGAAGAGAGTTAAGTACACAATGTTCTTCTAAAACTTGTTTTTCGCTCTCCTTTTCTTTCTTGTAAAATCAAAGATTACTCACTCTTGAAAAGTTTCAAGAAGATGTTTATATAAAACATTTTGAAAAAGCATTTGAGATGAATTCTGGTGTGGGTAATCGATTACTATGGAGAGGTAATCGATTACTCCAGAGAGTTTTAAGCTTCCTCTTTTTCTCAAGCACGAGGTAATTGATTACGGATATGGGGTATTCGATTACTTCAGAGAGATTTTGGTTTCCTAATTTTCAGTCACTATTGGTAGTCGATTACTTTAAAATGGTAATCGATTACTTCAGTTAAAACAATTTAAAAACTATCAAACTAAGTGTTTTACCACTTAAGCTTAGTTTTTCTCTTTTCCAAAACAAAATGTGGTTCCCAAAATCACTTAGCTTGAATCCCAGAGCAGATTCAAACTCTCTATGAAGCATAACAAATTGAAGCACATACTCAAAGCCTATTCTAAACAATCAATACACTTGAGATCCTATTTACAAACTATTTAAGTTTCAAGATTACAAATATATCAAAAACAAAATCAAAAGGGTCCGACTTCTTCATGCTTCAAGTCCAACATCTATCAAGGAAGTGAAGTTCAGACTGAGTAACTCGCGTCAAGTTCAAATCTTTTGAGTTACTCATAAGTACCTCTAAGATCAGTATGGGGATTCGAGATTTCATATGTAACACGAAAAGGCTTCGTCCTCTTTCTTTGAAAATCTCTGTACAAGTCAGAAAAAGGACTGAGCACGCCATCAAATCGACTGCACACGTTATCCCATCACTTGATTGCGCTCTGACACCTTTTTGGACTGCACTTGGAAAAGCTCAACGGCTTTCTTCTGTTTCTAACGGACACATGAAGCTGTTGCCTATATAAGGACTTCACTCCTTCAAGTTTCAGTTGGCAAACACGCTTATATTACTAAGACATTGTGCTTTCACTCTCTGCTACTTTTGCTCTTAATTGTATATCCCTCTCTGCGAAGAGGAACTTTTCTTTCATAGAAAATCTTGTATATCCACTTGTGTGGTGTTTTAGCCTGAGGAGGTTGGGTTGCAAAGAATACTTTGTTGTTTATCCTGGGAATGTTGTGTTCAAAGAATATCTTGTTATAGCCAGAAGTGGGTTCAAACAATACTTGTAACCATTTCACGGTTGGTAGTGAAAACTCAGTAGTTGTTGGGTAACTGGACGTAGTCTTAAATAGACGAACCAGTATAAAAATAACTGTGTTTATCTTCTTTGAACTTGTGACTAGCGGGGATAATCAAAGTATAACGTCTGTCCTTAAAATCAACCTTTAAAGATAATCATTGTTTCGTCTGGCTCGTTTAAAACCCAACAGACAAAAGGAATTAAAATTTTTATTTAACACAATTCAACCCCCCTTCTTGTGTTTTATCTTTTACAGTTTGGTATCAGAGGCGGTTTCAATTCTTTCGTCGGATGAATTATAACCGTTTTTAACATTTGACTATATATACTGCAAAGTTCACTCTTTTACTCTTTACAGTATTCAATATTCTTTGAATCTTAACTTCTCTAAGAATCTTATACTCACACATTCGCTCTCTTTCAAACCTAGAAAATGGCCGCCAAGAAATCCAAAACCTCTGAAGAGACCTTCTTTGTGCAAGATCTTTTCTTGCCTAGCAAGTGGATTACCAAATCCACTCTTGAAGGAGTATCAAACCGCGTGGTGAGGATGCTGTCTTACAATGGATGGATGGATTTTGCTTAATGGAAAGGTCCATGGCTGATGGAGGCGTACGCTGAGTTCTGGAGCGACGCTAGAGAATTTGATGATGGTATTGTGGGTACTATTGACAACAAGGAGTACATCATCACTGTTGAAACCATTGTTGAAGCTAGGAAGTGTAAGGCTGAAGGTCGCTTCTACAGTGCACACTGGATGAAGATTGAGTCTGAAGAGGATGTTGATAATATGCTCTATGGAAAGGCTCACAATCCTGATGACCCCAAGTTCTTGAGATATTGATAAGTGCTAGATTATACATGTTTTCCTATGTGTTTTTAGTCCATTTTCATCCATTTTTACTAGGTTTAGTTATAGTTTAGACAAGAAAACAGTGAAAATATCATGTTTGTTTAATGTTAGTCCTTGATTTGGTGTTTTGTTAGTTTTATAGGTATTTCTTGTGTTTTTAAGTCATTTTAATCCCTTTTCTTGTTATGTGTAGGATCATTGAAGGAATGAAGAGGAGATAAGAGCAAGGAATGGATTGAATGCTAGAATTGAAGCTTGGAATGAAAGCTCCTAGACCTGAGATGAAGACTTGGAGTGCAAGCCATCAAGAAGAAGGGAAATTAAAGCCCAAGTCATGGAAGCATCAGAATTTTGCGCCAAGGCGCAAACCAGGGCCAAGCCAGGGCCCAAATCTTCATCCTTTGTTGTCAGAATGCGCCCAGGCGCAAATCTGGGCCAAGCCAGGGCGCAAATCTTCACCCCTTTGCTATCAGGATGCGCCCGAGGCGCAAATCTGGGCCAAGCCAGGCGCAAATCTCCAGTCTTCTCTGCCAAGATGCGCCCAGGCGCAAAACAAGCTGATGGGAGGCGCAAATTCTACAGTATAAATGGGTCCTTGAGCACGAAAATAGGATTATTGGGGGGATCTTCCTCCTCAATCTTCCTCTGCATGATTCTCTCCTTTCCACTCTCATTCTTCCCATCCTCCATCAAACCTCGAAGATTTCGGAAGCTTTGGAGCTTGTGGAAGCAAGATCTAAGCATTCATGGAGTTAATCTTGTGTTTGAATTCCTTTTCTCTTCTTTCATCTCTCATTTCCATGTTAGGCTAGATCTCTAGGTTAGGGATTAGGGATTTTGATTTTGTAACTCTTGTAAAGACTTCTTCATATTAATTCAAGTGTAATTTCTTTCAATTGATTGATCTCTTCTTGCTTATTGCTAATTCTTGAGGTTAATTCATGAAATTCTAATAGATGATAGGAATATTGGTGTTTGAATTGGATTGAACTGTTCCTTAAGGATTTGTTTCTCATTTCAATTGTACGATTGGAAAATTGATAATTAAATTAGGAGAGGAAGTAGATCGCTATAGTCATGCATGAGTCTAGGGATAGAACTTGTATGTTATGAGATGTTAGGAATTCATCTGTTTCGCTTCTTGAATTACTTTCTATCTTCATCTAAGGGATTAGAGATTATAGGAGCAATTCAAAGGGACTAAATACCTAGGAATAGGATTAGTCTTCGGTATCACGAATTCTATCTCCACTTGATTGAATCTCTGTTGAATTAACATAGGATGTGGTTACTTGAGGAAAGAATCAAATGAACCGTTTCCCTAATTGTCTTCACTATCTTGTTTAGAAACCTAAACATTTACTGCTTTCTTTAATTGTTTACATTGTATTACTTTTACCTAGACACTTAGTTTCACATAAATGATTGATTCATTGGTTCGTCCTAATAGAGAAGCATGTTAAGTAATCGGTAATTCATCAACTAGTCTCTGTGGTTCGACAACCTTATCTCATCTTTTCTAAACTTGTAACGACCGGTACACTTGCCGTAGTGTGACTAAAATAAAAGTCAACAGATATGAGAATCTCCTCCCATCATGCAGAGTTATTCACAACCTCCTCAACAACATCTTCACTCCTCGAACAAGATCAAGAGACAATGTGAGTCTTCGAGATTGTTTCTGCATATTCTATTGTCTTAGGAAGGTGAAGATGAGTCTTCCTCACATTATTCTTGATCATTGGGTGAGTGCCTTGAAGAATAGAAACATTCGAAGGAAGAGTAGCATTCCTTACACTACTCTCTTCTCCCAAATCATTGTGAACCAAGGCTTTGATGTCACTAGAGTAGTGTGGCACAAAGAAGGAGCTGAAGTTAAAGGGAGCATCTTTGCGAAGATGCGTTTGCCCTCAAGCTTCCTTCATTTTAGGAGTGGAGAAGAAGAACCCCTCTCTCCTATGACCCAAGATCCTCCTCACGGAGCTCGCATCAAGCGCACAAGACCAAGCGGCTCTGAAACCCAAACACCTATCCCATCGTCTCCACCTACTGTTACTGTTACAGAAGTTCCTTTTGTAACGCCCCGCTATATTTCATTGCTGAAATATTTTCATTTTCTTCATTTATTATTATTATTTGAAAATGTTTCCCTTCATTTAGATTTCTTTAAATAAAATCTTAAAATAATTTCCCTTGCTAACAAAAACGTCACCAAAAAAAATAAAACACATCACATAGATCACATCATAACCATACATCAAAAGTTATTTACAAAACGTCACATAGGTACGTAGTATTGTGATAATTATAATATACACATTATTCCATTAAATCCTCATGTTAGCTAACATTCCTTGACATCTCCACACATCATTACTGAATCTACCTGTCAATCTGCTCCTCCGAATAAAATTCAGGAGACACAAACACGCAAGGGTTGTAACATCCCAAAAATTTAAATATAGTTTAAGAGAGTTTTTTTTGTAACATTCAAGAAATTTAAAAATAATTAAAAAAAAATTATGAATTTTTGAAATTACTGTAGCTGCCGACATTACTGTAGCAACCGCCATTACTGTAGCAAACCGCCATACTGTAGCTGCCGACAGTACTGTAGCTGCCCGAAATTACTGTAGCTGCCCGAAATTACTGTAGCACCGCCTTAGGAAGGTTATAAATAGGGCTTAGAGGTTTCAAATGAAGATACAACCCAAAGAATACTCCTACGTTCTCTCAAACTATCTTTTCTACAAAAAAACCTTTCTATACTTTCTCCACCTTAGGAAGAAATCTCTCCAACCAAGGAAGGAGCACGTAAGTAGAGGAAGAATATAGGAAGCTAGGAGAAACCAGTAAGGGGACCTTTCCTTATCCTTCTTTTCTATCCTTTGTTTTGTTGGCACTTTCATTATTTTTTTAGTTTCTTGCAGTAAGGGGACCTTTCCTTATCCTTCTTTTTTATCCTTTGTTTTGTTGGCACTTTCATTATCTTTATTTAGTTTCTTGCAGTAAGGGGACCTTTCCTTATCCTTCTTTTCTATTCTTTGTGTTCTTAGTACTTCCATTCTCTTTCCTTGGTACTTTCATTATCTTTCTTTGGTTTCTTGGTGTTTCTTTTCTTCATCTTTCTTACACTACTTCTAATTCTTTAAGTTTGCGCTTTCTTTACCCTTTGAAAGATTATTTTGAAGTTGTTTTCCTCTTTCAACTATTTCTCTGAACACCATGACTACTTTATAGTAATATTGTTGTTTAATGACTGGTTTTGTACTTGATATACAATCACTTGGTGAGTTGGATGTGAGTAAGTGGTGACATGCATGATTGCATGAAATTGGTATGGATTTGAGTTGTTTAATGACCGATTGAAAATGCCTAGTGGAGATGCAACATTCTAAGATTGCTTGGTGAATGGGCAATGCTTAGAATGAGGTGAGATGAAGATGACCTGGTGGAAAGGTCAATACTTAAAATATGATGAAGGTCATTATACAATTCAAGGTCCTAGAACATGTTGCATTGATGACTGGATAGTAGTAGACCAAGTCCGTAAGTCACGGATTCCCTTCTGAGTGAGTGGAATGCCGTGGACTGGGGGTTCTCTTGGTGGGGAAATTGCCCTGCTCATGATGATCACATGTTGCGGGGGAGGTCCTGTCGGACACTGAGGGAACTCGACAAATTACGGAGTGTCTACCTCGAGGTGGGTCCGATTGAGTGGGAGAATCGAGATGCCCTGGCTATTTTCGGTGGAGGGCGCCACATTGCATTTCGAGTGAAGAGTGAAAATGCATGGTGAAGGTGCATGCATCATGTAGGCTTAGGAGCATACATTAGTAATGGTGTGTTTGATTAAATGGAATTCATGCCTGAATCATTGATTGTGATTGATGGTTTGTTTGATTTGGTTGTTGATTGCCTTACTATGTGATTGATATTTTGTTGATCATGGATCAGTATGGAAGTATTATTCTAAAAATGATATTTTCGATGAAATTTCTAAATTTATAAAAGAAAAGGTTTTCCTTGAACTACAATCAATTTTTTTATAATTATGGTTAAGGAAAGCTCACCCTTGCACTTTGTGTTTTTAACACCTATGATGATCTCGAACAACGTTCGGGGGAGCAGATTTGCAGGGTTAAGAAGTTGTCACTGGTTGTTGCTACTATCTTGTGTGAAGGTGCTTGCTATGTTTTGCGTGTAGAAGTGTTGGGTAGATGTTCTAAGGTAGTAGAAAGGTAGTTATGTAAAATAATAAAAGGACAAAGTTATGAAATCTATTTGTAATGAATTTTAAATCTTATGTAATGAAAGTGTTATTTCCTAAATCTCTCTTTTATTTACTACATCATTAACCACTTTAAATTACTAATTAGAAAATAAGATAAGTAAGTAAATAAGAGGGGATGTTAAGAGGGGGTGTTACAAGGGTAAGTTCCAAAAATAAAAATATCAATATAATACATATCATATAAAAATATCAATATAATACATATCATATAAAAATATCAATATAATACATATCATATAAAAATATCAATATGATACATATCATAATCAAATAAATAAAGAATGAATTATGACTTAAATGAAATTTCTATATGATGCATGCTCCAACCTCAACTCCAAAAATATGCAATGTGGTACCATCTCAGATAATACGACATCATCATCGTAAAACTTACCGACCAGTTGGGATCCCACAGTGGTGCACAGAATCTCATAAACAAACATGTGATCATCATGAGTTAAATGAATTCTCACCATAAAAATCCCCCAAGTCTAGCATCACGCCTAGACGCACGGATTAAGTTTATTATCTGCACCTCTAACCGAGGTCACCTCTTTTGAGGCATGCATGAATGAATGAAATCTTATCCTCCTTTTTCAGAATATCAAATAAAAAGGTACCAACTAATGGGTATTACAAGGCCAATCCATAACTATATCTCACGTAACTTATTAATATTTTATAGTCCAAACCGTCAAAATTCACACCACAAATCATCAAAGTGCATAATATAACAATTAATCATTATCTCAAACATCATCCAAAACCATAGAATAGATCATCCAAGTTCAAAGAAAATATATTCAAACACTATCCAAATCATCATCAAATTCCACCACACAAAACATCATAGTTCAAAGCATAAGAAAATTAACCGTTATAAATTTAGAATTTTAACGTTTTTAATTATTAGGTGACTTTTTAATTACTTTTAGTTGCTGCCCATTCTATTTTAGTAATTGATACCCCTTGGTCAAAAGATTTTAAGGTTCAAAACAACTGAAAACCAGGTTAAACATTCTTTAGAAATAAGTTTTCAAATTATTCTTTAAAACCGTTAAAAATCTTCATAACATTAGAGTTTTAGGGAAAACTTGTAATAAAATTATAAGTTTCAAGTAAGGCGGCAGAGCCTCCTAGTTAGAATCTTATAACTTTATTCAAAAATAAGTTTTCATGTAAAGATTAAAATAGAAAAGAGTTTAGAAGCTTTAAAACACAAAATTTCACAAAGTTTAGTAATTTAGAACCTTTAGAAACTTTGAAAACCCAAAGAATTTGAAAACTTCCCTTACCTTGATTTGTTTTGATCACTCTTGGGAATGCTTTGAAAGATCTTTTAAAGGTTGAAAGAAGGTTGATCCTACTCCCCGCACAAAGTTAAGTGAAGTAGGTTTTGGTGAATTTAGAAAAGTTTGGAATTTTGGCAAAACAAGCTTATGGTTTTGGTAGGTTGAAAAATAAGAAAACTTTGGTGTTTTGTGAAAAGGAACTTCACGGCTGGAATGTTCTCTCAAGTGATCTCAAATGTGCAATTTATAGATGAAAGAAATATTAAAATATTCCTTGAAACCAATTTAGTTTGTTTAGTTTGGTTACTTTGAGTATTAGTTAGAATTTTTCAATAAATGTCATTAATGCTTAAGATAAGAAGGATGACTTTGATTATTCTTTGCTTGACTTGGACTTTTCTTCATTTGTTCTAATCCAAAAGCATGTAGCATTGGCACACCAATTCTAACGTGAGAAGTTTGTTCATAAAAGACAAAACTTCCAAAATTTTATTATTTTTTTGCTTTTTGTATGAAAATAAAATAAAATAAAATAAAATGGAAGTTACCATAACTTCCCTTCAACCACTATTTTATGTATTTCTTTCATTTTTCATGATTATTTAATTGATTTATAATCAATGATAGCAAATTGTTCATAATTTACACAATTGCAATTTAGAAGTTACTAAAAATTAAGGTTTTATAATGATTTTAAACTTCTAATTTATCTTCCAAATTTTATGATTTTAATTCCATTATTCAAATATGACATTTGATTATACTAAAATTAATACAAAATTATAAAGATTCTAAAAATTATTTTTCCCTAATTTTATGGTTAACAGATTGTTTTATATAAATTTTCCAGATGTTTTCTGTATTTTATTTACAGAAAATTTGTTATATTGTGTTTCATTCCAACCTGTATATTTATTTATCCTACTCCTAATTCTACCTATTATGGGTCATATTCCCTTTTATTTTCTTGTTGTTTTAATTTTTCAACTTGTACTGCGCGTACAACCACAGTTCAGAAAATAATTAAATTTTTCCAAAAACTGTATATTTTTAGAATAAGTAAATTCTCATGTGTAACAATATATAATTTTTATATATTAATTCTTAATAGATTTCTCATACGAAATACAGAACAAAATTGTCCACAAATGATAATATAATTAAAATAGTGAATTTACAGTAAATCAGAAATATTTAATAACGTTCAAAATGTCAAATAGTAATAAAAACGTCAAACAGTAAAATTATTTTTCTGCTACTTTTTTATTTAGAAACGTAATCGTGATTTTCTCAAATTTCTTAACAATATTGTTATAAGATAACAAACTGGTTTGAATTACGTTTTTCTTCCTAATTAAATTATAACAGTAACCATTTAAGATGCACATTTTTATGGAAATTTTAGTAAACATTTTAACTATGTTTTTAATATACGTAGTTATTTACATAAATTAATTTTTTGAGGGTGTTACACCTTTTGAGGATGTTGTTGTTGAACCCCTCAGAAAAAGAAAAAGGAACATTAGAATAAAATATGTTGCGTCTAAGACGCAAGAAAAAGAAGTTTTCCCCAGTGAAGATGAAGGGGTAAGAAAAGCATCTGAGGATGCATCGTCTGTGAAGATAATGACAGACGAAGAAAAACAAAGGCAAGTAACTGAAGAAAAAGTTAGAGCAAGGGAGATTGCTCTATAAAAGGCTGCCAAAGGCAAACAGAAGATGAAGCAGAAGCAGAGGCTTGTGTCTGTCATTGTTGGAGAGACAAACGAAGCTAAGTAAATGAAAGAGGCTAGAAGAGTCTTTATGCTGCTCGAAACTGAAAGAAAACGCTTGTTCCAAGAAAGCGTTAGAGGCATTGGATCGTCTGAGGCTGCTCCTACTCTAGCAACTTCAGAGGGCATGAACAGTGAAGAAACTGCCCAGATCCAGAAGGATAATGCCCAATTAGCAGAGGAATTGGAGACCATGCTAAATGAAGAGGCTCCAACTATGGAGGATTCTAAACCTTCACTTCAAGACGAACATAGGAGCATTAACACTGATCCTATTGTTGTGTCTCCTCTGAATGTTGCCTATATTCAGACATTGTCAGCTGCGTTTGAGGAAGTAACTTGTCTTCAAATGGTAAAAGTTGCGTCTGAAGAAGCCCCTTGCTCACAGACGATGGAAATTCCGTCTGTTGAAATTATTGGTGTTGACACATGTTCTTCCGTCGATGAAGAATGTGTCACCATTTATAAGCAAGTGGTACCTGCTTTATAAAAGACACTCCCTACATTGAGTTGAAGAACCCTTACCGTTACAGAGGGAAGAAGGGATTCCAACTTGGGAGATTTGTCAATCCCATCATTTATCACCAACCTTTGAAGCCAATGGACTTCAATGATGATGTAAAATATTCCCCTAAAGAGCAACGTGATTGGTTGAAGCTTCTGCCTTGGGATGAGTTGGCTCAACTCAACATCAAGGGTTTGGAGAACATCAAGGGTTTGGAGAACATTGCTGCTTATAAGGATCATCTTGTTGGGCTGTCGATTGAAGGACCAACACTTGGCTATGAACCGCACATTCCATTCAGAGAGTACATCAAATGGAAGGTTCAACATGAGTTTAAAGCACCTACATTTCATCATTGCAGATATGGAGATGCTATCTCCAAAGTTTATGAGCCAAGAGACTGTGATCATTGGCACTTGGACGCCATTGACAGTCATGATCCATTCACCTCCACAATCCCTATGAACCAATCAGAGTATGTGGGACTAGGCCATACTCTAGAGATTGTCCTTCCATGGACAAGACCACATTATCCAGGGATTTGTCCGCGCTACTCCCTCCTTGTCGATGAATGTGAAGACCTTGAGGACTTTGCTCACTCTTTACCAAAAGATTATAGCATTGCCTTCAGAGCAATGACTGGTGCATATAGAAGAGAAGAGAAAGGTAGGTTATCTTCCTTTCATCTGATTCAAAGAATAGCAAGGAAAGAACTTAGGTACTATCCCTTCATGATGGGATCTCAATTCTCATCATTGGTCACTAATGAAACCAAGTACTTCATTGTCATGGATCGTACAAGACCATGCTTGGTTAAGTTTTTGGCCAAAGGAGAAGAGAAGAAGATACTGTCTGCCCCCAAGCATTTCAAGTTCGCAAGGCACATTGCCAAGCGACTTCTGTCTGCTGCTTACAATCATCTCAAAGCTATTCAAGCTCAAGCCTCAAAGCCTATCAATCCTAAGATTCAAAGGATGATAAAGGAACATGAAGCCACATCAGCTTTTTGCTCAGGGACCTCTTTTGATGAAGAGTCTGTCACTTGTGGCAAAGTCTACCCTGGAGGAGCTTTCGCCTACACTATTCCTCCTCATGAACCTCAGTATCTTCAACTCACAACCTTCAACAAAACATACTCTTGGCAATGGTAGGAAAACTTCAGTTCTCGTATGGAGTTTCCTTTATTCTCTTTGAATTTGAAGAAGACTGTTGTGGAACCTATTCAAGATGATATAAAACCTTTTGTAGAGGAAGTAGAGATTGATGAGGAACCTCAATCATCTGAAGATTTTGCTGATAAGTATAATACTTTGAAGCGCAAATATGATGCTCTTGAGGAAAATTGTGAGCATTTGAAGAAAAACAATAAGGAGCTTGAAGAAAATCAAGTCTCTATAACCACTGAGATGCAGCAGCTATGGAATATTGTGATGAGTCTCGTACAACATCAACCACAACCTCTACCAACTTGATTTTGATGATTCTCAACCCAAGGGGAAGAATAATTTGAGGAGAATGGTTATGCTAAGGGGGAGCATGTATGTCTTAGAGCTTATTGAAGCGCATCGTCTGAGGGGGAGCCAAAGACGAATAAAGGATGAAGACCTTGTATATGTATTCTTTACTGATTTTGCTCTGATTCTTTTATTTGATTATGTATATAGCTCTGAACCCAATTTGCTCTGATTATTTGTATTCATTTACTCTGTTTTTCTCGAACCATGTAACTTGTAAATGGATTACATCACATTGATGTAACAAGTCTTATAAAGTATAAAAATAACTGTGTTTATCTTCTTTGAACTTGTGACTAACGGGGATAATCAAAGTATAACGTCTGTCATTAAAATCAACCTTTAATGATAATCATTGTTTCGTCTGACTCTGTTTAAAACTAACAGACGAAAGGAATTAAAATATTTATTTAATACAATTCAACCACCCTTCTTGTGTTTTATCTTTTACAATGCTTTAAACGTTTTGATTTGTATAATTCGTTGTGGAATTTAAGACTTATTAGGAAAAGAAAATTTCAAAATCAAATTAAATAAAGTTTTAAATAAACCTAAGGTTTTAAATTTCTGCTATGGTTGTCCTATAGCAATCTATGGTCATTACACCAGACTCCCCATTAGGAAAACTACCCGAAGCATCTAGAATGTATGCTTTCTAAGGAGAGAGTCTCTTTTTGGCTTGAGACAAATTTTGCTCACATTCCTTGTATCTTCAAATCATCATCCTTCCATGAAGATCATGTTGCTTTGGTTTGAAAGAAACATTTAGCAGAGTATAGCAAATCCATTAGAGTCAGTGGCCTATCGTCCAAAGTAAAACATAATATACATACTATCAAAAGAGATCTGTCCATTGAACCTCACAGGGTGTACCATCACTCTAACTTCCTGGTTATGTTTTCAAAGGAAGCTTCTGATGATTACATGGCGACAAAGAACTTCATATGGGTCTTCATATGTCATATGTTCAAGACATTCCAGACGAAGAAGTACTAAGACTTCATTTTTAAAAGCCTATTACAGACATAGATTTTGATGAAGTCATTTTGGAAGATGACTTAGTAAATGATATGTTATTATTTTTATCATAATTACATGGCGACAAAGAACTTCATATGGGCCTTCATATGTCATATGTTCAAGACATTCCAGATGAAGAAGTACTAAGACTTATTTTTAAAAGCCTATTACAGACATAGATTTTGATGAAGTCATTTTGGAAGATGGCTTAGTAAATGATATGTTATTATTTTGATCAATTTCTCCACATTTATTACATCATATTAAAGCATAATTAATGATCAATTAACATGTTTAAGTGCATTTATGAGTTAAGACTCAATTGGGTCTAAAGTGCAGATTTTGTAATTAATTCGTTACAATTTTTGGTTTTGACCAAGTTCAGTAAATCAAGCATAACTTTGGTTAGGCCCATTTAAAATGCATGTAATTGAACCGTGTAACTTATGATTCATTAATTGTTCATATGACTAGAACATGACACACACCCTATTTATAGGCCAAAACACAGTATGATGCACACTTACTTCATTCTTCAATTTACAAGCAGAATTTCAGTTTTGCATTTCCTTCTTCTCTTTCAACTTCTCTGTTAGGGTTTATATTCTGCATTTTTGTTTTTCCTCTTTTCTTGCGTTTTTCAATTTCTGTTATGTAATTTCGGTTACTGCTTTGTTTAATTGCAAGTATGCGTAGCTAACTTCATCAATCAATTCATCTCCTTAATTTCCTTAGGTTCTCCATTTTCAATTGCATGAGCACTTCGTTTTAGATTCTACAATTTCGAATTCAATGTATCAATTGATGTTTTGGATTGATTTTGTTGTTACTCTGACATTATTGATCAATAATGGAGACAAAAACTAATTTTATGATATGAAACCGAGTTGTATACTCTCATGTGATTGTGTGAGTTTAAAGGCAACCAAGTGTTCGATGAAAACGTAGAGATGATTTTCAGAGCGTTAGTTCGGTGTTGAAACGTAGAGATTTTGGTTTCAATACACTACATAGATGATTGCTCTTATTTCGTTGAACCAGTGAGGGAAATTAGGAACCAACAGAGATTGAATTGATACCTTTTAATTAACTATTCTTACGTTTTTAATTAGCCTTGCTATAATTGCTTGCTGCTACATTATTTCATTTTCCTACGCATAAAACCCAAACTACATTTTATATTTTTGGCTATTGGGAAATAATAGAGTAATTCGTGGGAAACGATCCAAGTCCACTATTACTGCAAAGTAGTAGCCAATTTGGTTTTATTTGACGCACGTTCGGCGCGTGTGTCAGTAAATATTTTTGATCTTGATGAGTCGATGGATGAGGTTCATGGTCCATTCATTGATCTATCTTTAGAGTAACCTATTTCTAAACTTAAGCATTTTAAGGTTCACGAGTCTCCTTAGCCTATTCTCTTGTTGCTTACTTCTCCAATGCCACCTTTGCCAGAATCTATTGTTGAAGAGTCCTCTCCTGTGCATGCCTCTCCAATCCCTATAGTTGCACCCTCACATCCAATCTTAAGCCTTTAGTGATTTTGGAACCCTCTAAGTCCACTCTAGTTTTTAAATCATATGCTCCGGTCTTTGTGGCTTATTTGGATGTATTTGCACGCAACATGTAAGCTCATACTAAGGCAAGTTTTGAAGCTTATCTCAATAAACACCTTAATAGTGATCAACGAAATGTAAAATCTCACTCAGCTTCTCATTCTAGTTACCTATCCACCAGCTCGACAACCCTTTCACCACTCCCACAACCTCCCTCTCCGTAAGCAGCCTCGTGACTCTTTTTTTTTCCCTCTTCTGATTCTTTATTTTATACTTTGTCTCTTTTTTTTTTAGTACGTGAACATATATCTCAACCACCTTTTGGCTGACTCGTTTTTATAGTGACAAAAAGGGAGAGAATTATGTTTGAAAATATATTTGAGCATCTCTTATAATCTATTTTCTTTATTTATTTTATTTTCTTCAATATATTATCTATTAGTATATTGAACTAGGGAAGATCAATGTGCTATTATTTATCTTATTATTCACGTTGTTACGCTCTGGTAACTTGATTTATTAACTTTTCTCTAAAAGTTATTATATTTTTGTGTTTCTGGTAAACTAATCTTTAATTAAAGTTATTAAGTTTTGTCATCATAAAAAATGGGAGATTGTTGTAACCTAAAATGTCATGTCTTACCCCTTAATCTTTGAAAAATGATTAAGAAATTTTGATGATAATTAAAAATGTTATTCCATGTGAATAGAAATATAACCTTCCATCTAGTAAGCACAATCATCCACATGATACACTTAGAACAATAAGTAATCAATTAATTATCGAGTACCCCTCAATCTTTGAAAAATGATTAAGAAATTTTGATATCTTTGAAAAATGATTAAGAAATTTTGATGATAATTAAAAATGTTATTCCATGTGAATAGAAATATAACCTTCCATCTAGTAAGCACAATCGTCCACATGATACACTTAGAACAATAAGTAATCAATTAATTAGGTAAACAAACTTGCGTTGATCAAAGGTAAAAGTAATACACTTCATTCAAGGTAATACCTAACACATGTATCTTTAACTTATATATTCATCCAAAAAATGTAAGTGAATATATTTTCGACTAAACTTCATAACTTTTATGAGTTTTATGTTTTACCTTTATAAGCTGACACTTTTATTGCATTTGTATGTCTAACATTAATATTTGAAAAATCTTTGAAATTTTCCCAAACAACAATAAAAACAACATTACAATAATGTCTTAGAATTGAAAGTTCAGAATTAATAGAACAAAAAGGCAAATATGATGTTAGGGTATATGGGTGAAAGTCTATGGGCTGCCCCGTGGACCCCACAACATGCACAGGTTTGGACCAACTTTTTCAAAAAAATTTAGGGGTATAGTCCGTAAAAGCCCGCCCCGCGGGTTGCGCAGGGCGATCTGCAAACCCGAACTATTTAAAGAGTTGAAAATTGAAACCCTAATTTCGCTTCCCGCCTTTCATTCTTCTCACACGTCGCACTCTCCTATTCTCCTAATTCTAATAATAGAAAAATGATTCTTGATCATAGTGGGAGATTAAAAATTAAAAAACTTTATAATAGTGTGGTATGTGAGATGATATACATGATGCTTATTGAACATGATCTTCCATCCTCTATTATTGAATATAGATGGTTTAAAGAATTATTACAGTATTCGCATCCTTATGTTAAGGTACCCTTTAGGCGTGTTGCTACCACTAATATGAACAATTTGTATGATTCTGAAAAGAAAAAAACTAAAATACATGTAGAATAAGCTTGACATCTGATGTATGGACATCTTATATCTGTGAGGGTTATATTTCATTAACTGCACATTATCTTGATGTAAATTGGAAGTTAAATAGTCAAATGCTTAATTTTTCTCATTTTCCTCCACCACATTCGGGACGTGAGATGACCAAAGTTATATATGGTTTTGTGAAAGAATGGGGGATTGAGCAGAAAACTTTTTCATTAATAATGTTTCATCTAATGATAAAATGCAAGACTATTTGAAGGAAAACTTTTGTTGCATAATAATTGTTTAGTAGGTGGTGGTGAATTTAAATTTGTTGTTGGAGATAATTAAAAAATTATGTTGTTGACTTATTTTATTAAGAATTTAAGAAGTAAAATATAACATTTCTTTTAACATTTATTTGAAATTCCAAATTTAGTAATTTTTTTTAATTTCATAACTAGGCTCGGGAACCGGCCCGTTTTAGTCCAAGCTTTTCGCGGGCCTATGCGAACGAGCCTTAGGCGGGGCAGACCGGCCCGCTTACCCACTCATACATGTTACTAATCAAAGACTTTTGTTTGAGCTCACCATACTCACGTCAAAGCATCGCACATATATAGTCAACTTATCATCGTAGAGAAATAGAAGCAAAAGATGCCGGAAGTAAGAGAAAAGTAAGATAAAGAAAAAAAAACTATTTTCGAGAGTTCCTTGGTGATGGTCCCTACAGGTGAACCTAGAGGGGGGGTGAATCTACGTGTTTCTACATTCTTTTAATTCAACCAAAAACTATTCTTGATTAACTATCTAAACCTTAAGATAGAGAAACAAGATATATCAAGGATACATAGTAGAAACAACAAAAGAAAGAATAAGAAACACGTTAGAGATCAATATGCAGCGTAATCAATAGCAGTATCTAACTGTTCTAATTTTAGTTGATTACCTAGTCAATTACCGAACGAATTGCAGAAATTAAACAGTGATAATGAACAACGTAAGGTAAGCGGTAAAGAGTATAAGGGAGAAGAAGAGTGCACAATGATTTATACTGGTTCGGCCCACTGCTTACATCTAGTCCCAACCCAACAACTGTTGCGATCGGTTTTCCATTATAATGATGATCCATTTTGCGTTCTTTTACATTCACTTTGCAACAAACAACACAAAAACGAAATCAAAACACCCAAATTACCTGTTCTTTATCCCAAAGAACCGTTCTCCTTGACCTTGGCACCTCCAAGATTAAACCTTTGAGAAAACCCTTCTCAAAGACCCTTACTCTATCTAGAGAGACCTCTCTCCTAGAGTAATCAACCCAAATCCAAATAGGTAAACAAAAGATCAGTTAGAAAACACCTGCGTGTGTAGATCTGATCATGTATGAACACTATGAATGCCAACCAATCAGAAAGGTCGATCAAGTTTGCCTTTTTATGAAAACTTTTTGAAGAACTCTTGAAGTTCTTTATGGGTTTCTTGGAGAAAAAGATGAACTCAGTTTAGAGAGAATATGAAAGTGTAAGAACTTTTCCAAAACTTGTATTCCAAGAATTATGAAATGATTTTCAAAAGAAGGGCATTTATATGTTCATTTAAAAACTCAATTTAGGCAATTTCATGACTTTCTTATGATGGTAATCGATTCCCAGAAACTGGTAATCGATTAAACTAGAGAGGCAAAACTTTTCAAGGGTAGATTTGCTCATGGTAATCGATTAACCTGAGGGGGTAATCGATTACTCTAGAGACAAATGAAGGTTCCCCACTCTGTTACCCACTGTTGGTAGTTGACTACCTTCTATTGGTGATCTATTACCTCAGTTGGTTACAAAGACCTTTTTCAAAACATTTTAAGAGGGAAAACCAAACATTTGAATCATGAGAAATTACACAAGATTTGCTTAGCTCTCCAGGGCATTCCAACCAAGAACAACCACATGCAAGCCTAAATTAAACAATCAATACATAGGAAACACCTAGTTACATATCATCTAAGAAAACTAAAATTACATAGCATCAAAATCAAAATAACAAGAGAGACACCCAAGCATCTTCAAACTTTAAGTCCAACACTTGAAACAAAATTTTCTAAATGTAATTTATATAAAGCATTTACTTAGCAAAGTTACTTTTGAAACACTAGGAGCAAAGTTTATTTATCATAAGTTATCTTTATTTCCTTGTAAGAATTAGAACTGACTTATTAAGAAATAATACTTAATTAGTAAACTTTATCATAAGTTTACGTAGGTTAAAACTAAAAGTGATTATAAAATAAAATATTTGTGTTGAGTCAGAAATGACTTCGTAAGTAAAAGTCCTTGTAACTAGATTAATTAGTGAAAATCTTGAATTTTAAAGGTAAAACTCAATTGGAGTGATAAATATAAATTTCTATTCTTTCATTTTATTGTTTTTGTTTATTTGTTGGATGAAAATATTCAGTTTTGTTTTAAACATTTTCTGTAGATGAATTATTTTATAAATCTTTTCATACTTATTTGTCCGATTTTGAAGGAAACAATGCAATTTTTTAAAAAAAAAACAATTCAATTCCTTTTTTTTTTTGTCTTATTGCTTTTTCAAAATAATTTTTGACTTTAAATATTAGTTAAGAATTGAAATATAAAACATAGAGGTGAAAAAGATAAGAATAAATATAAAATATAAAATTTAAGAATTAAAAATGTTACTTTTTAAATAAAAAAAAATATAGCTTGGAAAAGCACATGAGCCAAAATGGATAATTAAAAAAAAAAAAAAAAAAACAAAGAAGTAAGTTGAAAAAGAGTCTTTACTTTGAGTATCACTCATTTTATTTTTCGAAAAATTGTTCATTATTTATGTCATGTGACTAAAGTGAGTACTGTGTTCTAACAACGGTCACCAAACATTACCACAGTTGGCTATGGAAGATATCAAAGAGGCCTCATCTCCAACAACTGAAGGTCAACCTATAAGATGTAAAGGTGTGTCTTATCTGCATGCTTCATCAAAATATGTTTTTCCATTATTTAGTATTTCCATTATATAGATAGAATTTCTAACTAAAGAATCATATTACAGTACTTCTTATTAACTGTTATTTGTGGTAATTCAATTCACACGAGCAGTGTTTGGTGTTTTTTTGTTGCAAAATTGTAGCCGCGGTTGCTAGAAAAGCTGGTGAGCCATTGGTTATTGAAGAGATCATTGTGGCGCCGCCAAGGCCTCGTGAAGTGCGGATTCGTATTATATGTTCCTCTCTCTGCCACAGTGATATCACTTTACGGAACATCCAGGTATTTCGTATTATTGTTATTATTATTTTATTATTTATTGGTTTTAAATTTCTTTTGGATAAGTCTTTATATTGGTAGTACACTACTACCTTTTGATGACTTTTTAAGATTTTTTTTATTATGTTTTGAAGGACCCTCCTGCTATTTTCCCCAGAATTCTAGGTCATGAGGCAACTGGGTGAGTTCCCTGCGCTTTTGTTCTCTTTAGAATGTTCTTTTGTTTACTGAAAATTTATGTTTTTCCCATCAAAGTTACAAGCATTATCTTTCTGCATTAATATAAACTATTTGAGCATTACATTTATTATGTAGGTGTTCTATTATAGATTCATTTTGGGAATTTTATTTTTTTTCTATTTTTCTTCCAAAAATTCACTATTAGTAAAATTTAATTATTATTTTCTCCAAGAATAGTTTAACTTGGCAGGAAAAAACTTAGTTGAGAAGGGAGGGGTGGGGTTTAGACTAAAATTAATAATTAAAAAGTCGGTCAATACTTACATGATAAAAAAAAGGAAACTGAATGTGCACAGTGCAAGTTTTAAATTGCGGTTGCAGTTTGTGGTTGTTAGTTGATGTGGGTCAATTGCGGTTGATGTTGTCTGCAATCATAGAAGTGGTTAATATTCTTAATTTTGGTGCGTATTTGGTTTTTTGGTTGCTTGTAAATAGACATCTTGGTTACTTGTACTATAATTTTGAAGAGACTTCCATCTCTAGATTTTTTTGTTAAAATCGCTTGTTAATAGTCTAATTCTCAAGAAGAGTCAATTGTATAAAGCCAATTCTCAAGGACAGGATTCAAATTGAATAACTGGGACTGATTATGGTGTCTAATCTGCAAGCATTTTGATGATTCAACTAGAGTAGTTTGAATATTGATTTATGATCAAAATTCTGTTATTATATATATTTCTTCATGTGTCTTATTTTATGTTGGGTGTAAATTATTTGCTGCCTTTGTGCATCCATAAATTTCTTCTGCATATTCAAATATTGAGGACTATGGCAGCTGATGATGTCTTTCAACAATTTGTTTTACCATTTTATGTGATTACAGAGTGGTGGAAAGTGTAGGGAAGGATGTAACTGAAGTTACAAAAGGTGATGTGGTTGTTCCAGTTATACTACCAGAATGTGGGGAGTGCATAGATTGCAAATCAACCAAGAGCAACCGTTGTACTAATTTCCCTTTCAATGTGTCTTCTTGTATGCCTCGCGATGGCACCACTAGATTCACTGACCAAAATGGAGATATCATATACCATTGCTTGTTTATCTCAAGTTTCAGTGAGTACACTGTGGTGGACATTGCCAATCTGATAAAGATTGATCCAGAAATTCCTGCTGACAGAGCATGCCTTCTCGGTTGTGGTGTTTCAACAGGCAATTTCCTTAACAATCCTAGCACTGAATAGTGTACAGAGGAAAAAAAATATAAAGAGTTAACTAAGTTTTTGGTCCCTCATCTTATCTAAATTTCTGTTTTTAGTTCTTTAATTTTATATTTTCTATTTCCAGTCCTTTAAAAATTTTCTGTCACTATTTTTAGCTCTCTATTTAACTTTTCCATTAAGTAATTAAATAAGTACCATTTTGTGGTGGTTTTTCAGGGACAAAAAAGTTATTTTAGCCGCCATTTAGTAGTACTCATTTAATCACTTGATGAAAAAGTTAATGAGAGGGATTAAAGATAATGACTGAGAATTTTGAGGGACTAAAAATAGAAAAAATAAATTTGAAGGACTAGGACAGAAATTTAGATAAAATGCACTAAAAGCTTAATTAGGCCCATAAAATTTATTCTAAATAAAAATGTTAGTAAAATACATTCTAGATCATTGCCTGAAATTTATTGATAAACAAAATGATGCGAGTCTCGTTAACTTTTTAATGAATTTTACTCATAATTCTGTCTTTTATAATAAATTTTAACCAATAATCAAAAGTATATTTGATAGTGTCAGTGTTCCTCTTTGTTCTAAACAACATTGGTATTTAGTATTAAATACAGTTCTTTTGAATCTTAACGAACCAATATGGTAATGTTTCAAGTAAATGAAGGAAAAAATATTTTTTTTAATGAAAAGAGAGAGCAGATTGGCCAATCAAGTGATAGTCCAGATTTTCATATTTGTATCATCAAGTGTTTCTGTAATCTACATTATGATCAAATTCCTTGATTGTGAATGAATATAAGGTTATCTTATATACAAGAAAACAACATTCTTTTGATTCAATATTTTGAAATCCTGATAAATACCTCCACTTCTAGGGGTAGGTGCTGCTTGGAGAACTGCAGGCGTGGAACCGGGGTCCACAGTAGCTATTTTTGGGTTGGGGTGTATCGGATTAGCAGTGTGGTTTCTTTGAACATGGCTTTGTTTTCTTTATGACTTCGGTTATGTTTATACTGAAATTCTTATTGCAATTCATTGGCTTCCTAGGTTGCAGAGGGAGCTAGACTTTGTGGAGCAACTAGGATTATAGGTGTGGACATCATGCCAGAAAAATTTGAAATTGGTAATGCACTATGTGTTTAATAACATCATATCAACCATTATATAATGTATTTCAGCCATGCTTCTATTACATAGGTATCTAGAAGAAAGAGGTGGAAAGGTGGTAAGAGTGTCTTTCTATTTTCCAATATTACAGAGTGGGAATAAGAGATACAAGCTACAATCTTTCTTTCGAAAACTGTCATTAGTTTGGTATCAGTTCCAAAGAGGGAAATTCTGATTTTGTTAATATTATATGACTTATCTGATTTTTATCATATATGTATTTATGATTTCTTTTGATTTTATATATGTGTGAATTCTGAATTTGATTTCATGGGTTTGTTCTTCTTTTTTAATCAGGGAAAAAGTTTGGAGTCACGGACTTTATCCATGCTGGAGAATGTGGAAGCAAACCTGTGAGCCAGGTTCACCCTTTTGATGGCATCAATCTAAATATTAATTTTTCTGAAGTTCACTTCTACTTGCAAAGGGAAAGCAGATAGAAAGTTTTCTCTTCACATAAGATCAAATGAAAAGTTCTTTTGTGTGTATAAACTATGTTCAAATGTGGCTACTGATCAGGTTATCATTGAGATGACTGGTGAGGGAGCAGATTATTGCTTTGAATGTGTTGGTATGGCATCATTGGTGCATGAAGCATATGCTTCTTGTAGAAAGGTACACATTACTCTCTCAAAAGTTCCCAAACACATCCTTGCACAATCATAAAGGCAAACAATGATAATGATAATGTGATGAAATCTATAACTAAATTATGAGTTTGACCGTCACAACCTCATGGATCTTTATGAAAAGAGACTCTTTGATTAAATAGTTTGCATAATATTATCTCCACAAATCAATACTTGATGAAAGCGTAAATTGAAAGCTGATAATTTTGCCTTCAGGGTTGGGGAAAAACAATTGTTTTAGGAGTAGACAAGCCAGGAGCCATGATAAACCTCAGTTCTTATGATGTTCTTCATGATGGGAAGAGCCTCATGGGATCCCTATTTGGAGGTCTCAAACCCAAGTCTCATGTACCCATTCTCCTTAAACGTTACTTGGACAAGGTACTATACACAATTTCTTCTATTTTCATTTTCGAACCATGTTGTCTTTCCCATCAACAGTGATTTATGAATGAGTTAGACTAGTAGTAATAATAATATAAATTAGTTATGACAGTAATGAAATATCACCCCATTGGGACATTTCTAGTGTATTAACTTTAACCCCATACATCAATAGGAATTGCAGTTGGATGAATTTGTCACTCATGAGGTGGAGTTTAAGGATATCAACAAAGCTTTTGATTTATTGAGTAAAGGAGAGTGTCTTCGATGTGTGATTTGGATGGATAAATGAGTACAATATGTATTCCTAGCCCTTGGACGACGATATGCAACATTAAAATATTGGACTTTGCTCATCCCTTTTGTATTTGGTAAAAACTTATTCAATAAAGCAGAGCTGCTTTCCTATTGCACTGCAAATGCACTTGATGCACCTGTAAAGTAATTAATAGGGGAGGAAATGGTGATCCTTGTTGCCCCAAAGTGTTTTAGTCTGTATACTCCAGAAACAGCATCACTTGGTATTTCCCATTCTAAGGTAGCTAAGCCATGCAAGGAACTATTATCTACATTCCACTTGAAAAACAAGCTTAAATCATCATCATCATATGCACCAATCCATCTTTCCCCTTGAAGCCTCTCCACTGTAGCAAACGTGCCTTCTGTTAAAAGGTCATATCTTGGATTGGCACTCCAGAATGTAGCACTTGGTGTATCTCCCTTTGTAAAATAGCCTCTTTTAGGAAAGGCTATGTCTTCCTTTATGTCACCAAATTTGATTCCTTCTGGAGGTGAGTCTGCAAAGGGACCAAGTAAAAGGCTTATTTGGACAGATGAGAGATCTGGTGGTGAAGGACCTTTTATTACAGTGGTGTTCTTTCCTTCAGCCATTGTTTGTGCTAGTTTCTTAAACTCTTGGATATATGCTGATAATGTATGAGGACCATACAGTGTTGAAGCAGCCTGCAAATGTTATTATTACTTATTAGCAATAATTTAGATCTAGTTTATCTCTAAGGTAAAGCCTAAAAGCCAGCACAGGTTTCAGAATAGTAACATGTTTCGCAAATGATTAGTTTTGTGAAATAATTACTATTTTCTCCCAAAACTCATGCATTATTTCTTTAGAATAAATTAAAGCAATCGTATAAACTAATCCAAGCTTTGATTGAATTGATATTGTGTTGGCTTAATTTAAATTAGCTTTTTGCTATTCTTAAGTTAAATAAGATAGAAATTCTTTAACGTCAATTGTCTCTATCACATCTGGATAGAATAAAGCATCAATTTGGTCATGCAACTATTATCTTCTCTCTTTAGTATGTTTGAGGAATTAATTTAAAAGATTTTTCAATGATATTTAATACTGTAGGGATTATTTATATAATTTTTAATATTTTAGGGACTATTTAAGAGAGAAGATAATAGTTTAGGGACCGAAACATGTTCATGGTAAGTTGGTGATATGGTATCCTCTTCTATTCACTGTTCAGCATACCTCGTACTGCTGGTGCCGGTATTCTTCAAAAGTAGCAATATATTGTGAATAAGTATTTGTGAGTCCTGCTATAACCACATGTGTTTCATTATTGAATTGTCCATTGCTTTTAGAAATTAATGTCTCCTTCACTGCCTCCCTCAGTCTTCTGGCAGCCATTGTTGTAAACTCTGTAATAATCAAGTTTAGAATATGTATTTGAGTTTCATTCTTTACTTAACAGTTCTGCAGACCATGAAGCCTTTATATTCATATAAAAGACCAAATCCATGTTGAGTAAATTTTTTCCACAAGGACTTATGGGAAAAAGAAATAAAAAGAAAAAATCTCCTGTAGACTAAAAGTATCTTGTTGCATAAGTCAAAATCAATTTTTAGATAAATTAAAATGAGCAAGTTTTTACACATCTATTTGTTTAAACTTTTAAAAAGTTCTTTTTAAAAGATTGATTAAAAAATTGTTTTTCTGAAAAGTAGTTTCAAGCGCTTCTCAAAAATAAAAAAGGTTTAAAGCTGCTTTTTTATTCTTTTTAGAGAAACAATTTACCTAGACATTAGAAATCATCCATTTGAAATTACTTATTCTATGTCTATTTTTTGGTTTGTATATAAAAATAGAGAAGCTAACTATGACTTTAAAATTAAAAGACAAGTCAACTAAATTAGCACTAACCTTAAGAGTGGTTAATGTAACCAGCCCAAAATTGTAAGATACCTGTAGAATTGGTATTTGAAGGTGAAGATTTATTTTGAGAAGCAAACCAATCTTCAAATAGCCTTGTAGCAACACCCTTGTTATCTCCACTGATAAGCTTGTTTGCATTGCTCATGGAGGTTCCATGTGTTGCAAGCCAGCTAAATGCTCCAATATTTTGACCACTTGCTCCATCCACAAACCTCAAAAGGGTCATTTGTGTGTCAACATTGGTGGGATATCTTGCCCTTTCCTCCGCAGGGTTTTGCAAATATGCACTTGGACTCCTGTTTATACCTGCATCCTTCACATCTCCTATAGGAACCAACAAAGTGTTAGGACAACTTCAATGAAGAAACTCTCTTGAATTTCTCTACTACATTCTTTTAATAATATTTCACATTTTTCTGCAATGCCACAACATATTTTCTAATTAAAGCAACTCAAAAGTCAAAACAAAAAAAATCCAATCAAGAAGCTCACTAAAATTTCTCAAATGAATCATAAATATTTTATCAACACCTAACAAATAATATAATATTATTATACTTTTGTACATGATCCACTTGT
The DNA here is from genome assembly GCA_026586105.1 of Hylodesmum podocarpum. Classification (NCBI taxonomy): domain Eukaryota; kingdom Viridiplantae; phylum Streptophyta; class Magnoliopsida; order Fabales; family Fabaceae; genus Hylodesmum; species Hylodesmum podocarpum. Next base: position 131,257 of record JALJEV010001384.1, read on the forward strand.
AAAAAGAGAAATAGTTTTTTCTCTGCTACAATTCAAATACAAATGGGACCCATACAATTATTAATTCTTCAATATTGTAAAATTTCTATTTGAGTTACTTTTACTTTCGGTGTCAGAGGAATATTAATTATTCAATATTCAACAATTTTTTTTTTAAAAAAAAATAAAAAAATCTTATGGTTTGTCTAACATTTACTTCTAATTTGTTCATAATAACGGTTTGAAGTCCAACAAATAATTATCAATGCATTTCAACCAGGAATTCAGTGGATTATAGCGTGTTTTATTTTATTTTATTTTTAAAAATAATCTTTATCGATTCGTTAAGATATTCATTAGCAAGACACTTAAATGGGAGCAAGATTAAAATCTTAAATGGGAGCAAGATAAGTTAATAGACACAAAAAATCTATCTAACACACATTTTAAAAATATTTAGGAATTTCCAGAAATTTTATTCCTCGATAATAAATCTGAAGGCTCGTCCACTTATTTCTCATTTAACAACTAATTAAGTTATCAATGGAAAAAATAAATAAATGAATAAAGAGGGACAAAGTCATATCCTAGAAAAGGTTGAGTTCATGTATAAAGCATGGAGACATAGCGAGGGTACCGATATTCATAAAAATGGAACCAGGCTTAAGGTTATTGTGAGCTTGAATAATGCTTTGTTCAATTGCATTAGCAATGGCCTCAAAGGATTGTTTCACAAAACCCAGAGAAGTCACAGAGTAAACCACATATTGCAGGTAACCGCCAGGGCCAGCATGCGTATGAGTACCACTGATCGCTAAATTTAATCTTTCGTGCAATGTATTATTTTTTAATTATTAACGTTTCGTGTAATTTACATATATTGTTTTATAAAATATGATCCGATTTCTTGTACTTTTGTATTTATCTTTGGGCTTAGCCAATGTCAAAAAACAAGAACACCTACAGTGTGGCTAGCAGTCTAGGGTTTATATTATACTTCACGGCCATCCACCGATACTGATATGCCGAACATCTTAGTCTGAGTATGTCGGGTATGTCTTTGCCTAGTGGATTGGAGAATCAATAGAGCTTGTGGTTGATCTTCCAAATCCCGACCCACTTCTTCCCCTTTTTCATTGTATTAAACCAGACTCTAGCCCATTATATATATATGAGAACCTGACGATGGTTTTGCTGTGGAGATCCGTCACCTTTTCCATTGGTCTTTGCTCTAAGCTTGAACAAGGGCTTTCTCTCTGCTTGAGTGGCTTGAAGACACCAAACTCCTTTCTATAGAATCGTCCTCTGTTCAGAGAACACTGTTACGTCGCCACCATGGTTTGTTTATCTACGTCAATTTTTTACTCCTTTGGTTAAATCTTCTCCACATTTGATTTTTATTTTGGTTCTTAACTTGTTATGGTATGTATTGTGTTAATTATAGCCACAGAAGACTCTATGGGTACCATCTCGATCACTTCGAGCGTAAGCGCAAGAAGGAGGCACGTCAAGTTCACAAGCTCTCGGCGATGGCACAAAAGGTTTCAATATTCTTCTTCCTCTTACTCTTTATTCTGTTTTTAATTTTATTTTCTCTCTCCTCTTTCTCTCTCTCAAACCACTCTCTCTCCCCCCTCCATGACCCTCTTCTTCTATTTCCCACAACACCCTTTCTTCTTTCTCCTCCTACCACCACATTCCTTTGTGAAGAACTCCTCCCACCACCTTATCCGTCGTGAAGAACCTCCTCCCCCATCACATTCTGCCGTGAAGATCCTCCATCGTGCCCTTTGAATTAGTGTGATTAAATTGCTTGATACTCTTTAAATCTTATTCTTAGGGTTTCAATTTTTCTATTTAATAATTTAATTTTATTTAACCTAATTTTATTTTATTTGTGTATGTTTGTAGTGTGGTAGGATTGTTCAAGAATTGAAAGACAAGTCTCAGTAGTTGCTAAGGATTGTCACCAAGGATTGTCACCGCTTAGGTAATTCAATTTCTATTATATTTAATTAATTTAATTAATTTAAATTTATAATTAAATTAAAAGTGTGTTGTAATATTATTTAATTATTTTATAAATTTTATTAATCTTTTCTATATTTATAGTGCAGTAGATGAATGAAGATAATTTATTTTTTTATTGATGAACAATAACATATTTTGTCCTTTATTTGAGAAGGGGTAATTTTAATTATATTGGATTTGTTTTGATTCTGTTTTTTCTTTCTTCTTGGCAATATTCACGCTGTCCATTTTTCGTTAAAATTAAAAATATAAAATCACCTAAATAAATTTTTGACATTATCTTTGACAATTGGTATTGTTTGGATATTTATCTTCGGCTATTTCTTTTTAAAAATATCTAAATTAATGTGATTCCAAGAGAGTATTTCTTTTTAGTTAGAATTTTCTCCATTTTGCTGTCAAATTACACGAGTAAAAACTCTGAAGGTTAGTTACATGGCTATAATTACATTTTCTTCTAGGTTAGTGATTATGATGTTGTTTATATATATGAGAAGTATGTTAAGTTTTTAATGTGTTATGGTGGTTGAATAATTGAAATGTATTGGAATTTTGTTATTGAATATATTGATCATATGATTCTAGATTTTACTTGATTAGTTTGAGTCTGTTTTCATTTTTAGAGAGTATCCAAATTACAAGAGAGACTCTGCCCAAATTATTATGCCATGTATTAGATGAGAGTCATTATTGTTGCGACCATTAGGGAATCTTGGCTTGAGGTAATATCTTTATAAGTATATTTTTAGATAATTATTATATTTAGGAAGACATTTAAAACACAAGCAATAAAAATTAATCATTTTTATGTATTTCAGATGTTTCAAGATACTGACTCATTACTAACTAAGGATATTGAATGGGCAACATATCTAGTTTCACTAAAGAGAAGTACGTCTCTGTCTAAAGAGATACCTTGTAGTTGCTTTAAAAAACTTTAGTTTTATATATAAAAGGCTATGTTGTTTTGTTAAGTACTTCAATCGGTTATGTTGAAGTTAAAATTTGTTATTAGATTATTACAAATTTAAATCTTATAGTGATATGTATTGATTGAATAATTTTGGGTTGTATTTACTTGATTATTAATAGGTTTGATAATGAGAATTATCCAAATTACAAGGGAAATTCTGCCAAAATTTTCTTAAAATTATTGTTTTAGTTTATGTTTAATTTCTTTTATATCAAATATTAGAAAATATTATATTTAATATTTGATATACATTTATTCCATTTTCAAGTAATAAACGATGTAACAGTTGATGATGGTACTACTTATTTTATTTATTTTTTGAATTGTTATGTAATATACTAATTAATGTTCGTTTATATGTAATATTACTTAAACATATTAATATTTCATCATAATTTATGTCAATCCATAGTTTATTTTAATTTGAGAAGTTTTAATAATTATATGAATTTTCATTTATTTGATATTTATTTTATTCAATATTGGAAATATGATACCACATGGACATTTATTTGTATCTAGATTTGTAATTGTGATTATATTATATATTTAAAAATTTTATATATAAGTTTAAATTCTATAAAAAATTACAAAAAAAGTTTAAACAAAAATTGAAAAAAAAAACAATCTTAACGTCGGTTGTTAGCCATTACGGACGTTAAAAGATCAAAAAAAAATTTAATACAAAATATACCACGTCAGTTGTTAGATAAAATTCGACTTTATAACGTCGATTGTTTAAATGCCATAAAAAATATACATTTTTAACGTCATCTACATAAGACAGCGGTTCTTTAACCCGTAAAAAGGCTTAAAAGCTGACGTAAAATCCCTTTTTTATTTACAACTTGATTTTTAAAGTGACATGATTCATGTTTGGACAATTTTATTTTAAATATAGGTTAATAGTAATAAAAGTCAGTAAAAAATCTTGATTTTTCAGTCAACACAAGCTGCCTGATGTAGTGGGCATCATTTTTGTTGATATATTGATTTTGTTTGGATGCCAAACATGTTTGTAGATAGATGATTTCTTAAATCTGGATAGATTTTGAATGGTGTCTTTGTTTGATGTCCATCTATTCTAACAACAAAAGCTACATTTGTTGGGCCTAGTTGTACCAGAAAACCTCCAAAGTACGAGCGGTTCATTAGCCCTACAAGATTGCGATTGACTAAAGCTCATGTCACTTATCCAGAACTTCAATGTACATTCAATCTAGAAATAATTGGAGTCAAGAAAAAACCCCAATGGCCCTATGTACACCTCTCTTGGTGTAATGACCAAGGGAACTATAATGGAGGTATATTTTCTGCTCTTCTAATTGAGGGTTATTATGGCACAAAATGTAATGCATTTTGAACTAATTCAAACTAGCCCTTTTTATTTTCAGATGAGCTAATATGAATACTTATCCAATCGATTCTTAACTTTGTTTACTGCTACTTTTGGTGAATGTCAGTGAACTTGGTCTTGTCACACCCGTTGGGAAAGTTGTGTGGGGTATGATTACTTGTTTTGTGTGTCTTGGTTGTATTGTAGCCGTTGAAAATTTAATTGAAAGTAATGTGATTTGAATTTTGTTTGTCATAAATGCAGGTAAATATGCTCATGTGACTAATAACCCGGAAAATGGTGGTTGTATAAATGTTGTCTTGCTTGTTTAAGGTCATAGCAAGAAGGATCAGAATTCCTACTTGACTTTGAAGGCAGTGGTCAAGTACTTATACTTATGATTTTTGTGGTCGCCAACCTAAATCTTCAAGCAGCAGTCATATATTTGTTAGTACCAGAGACTTTGTTCGAGAAAATAGCGATGCATTTTTGTTATCTGCTTGGAACTCTGAGGATCTATTCTTTTTGTTGGATAGTCTATGTAATGATCGGATTTAGCACTTTATCTCAACTACTGTACAAGAGTTAGACAAACGTTAGACAAACAAGTCACATAATTGTTTGATGTCAGATAATCAGCAATGTAGTTTTTTGTGTCTGTAGATTTTTTCCATGGGATGAGAAATTTATGACATAATTATAATTTATTTCGCTCTTGTGTGTCAAAAGGTTGGCCATGCATGAAGAATCAACATCTAGGCGCAAAACTGATGATAATGTTCAAGATGGAGCTATTCCTGCTTATCTACTTGATCGTGATAACACTACCAGAGCAAAGGCATGTTCACATCTTGGAAAATGGTTTTGTCTTTTGTATTTTGGTGCAGTCTTGTGAGTAATCTAACAAATTTCCATTTTTGGTTTCTTAGCAACAAAGTTAAGCAAAAGAGGAAGGAGAAGACGGGTAAATGGGATGTTCCTCTTCCTAAGGTGAAATTGAGTTCAATACTTTGGGCATAGATTTGTAAAATAATATCTCTTACTATTTGTTTCCTGTTACCATTTCTATTTTTGTTTTCCTGTGGATGAAAAGAATGTTGACTAATTACATGAATGTATGCTTTCATGTTTCTTCAGGTACGTCCCGTGGCTGAAGATGAAATGTTCGAAGTGGTCCGGACTGGTAAAAGAAAGAGTAAGTAATTGAATATTACATTCCATCTTCCTTCTTTATTGATATATTTAAGTGTCCAAAGTTATTCAATGATTTCAGTTTTCAAATTTATGGTCATATGATGTCAATTGGTGCTACTTGTTCAAAATGTTAGTTTCAAGTATTAGTCACATTACTTAAATTGTCGTTTCTTTATCTTTCTGCAAATAATGCTTGTTTACAATTCTTTCTTCCCGTAGTATGGACAAGGTCAAACAATTTGTATTTCTACGATTGAATAGGTTGAGGTGCTTGTGTTGTGGTGTGTCGCTAATTTGAACACTAACCCTTAAATCATGGCAGTTATGTGATTTTATGAAGTTATTTGAGAATTTTCTTTCTTGTTTGTGAACTAGTCTTGCTGTTTTTGTTTCTTTAGTCTTTCTTGGTTCATTGTGTGCACTTCAAGCAATATTTTATTGAACACATTGATCATTGCCGGAAACAGATCTGACAGTATGTGGCTGACCATTTTTCAGCCAAGCAATGGAAGAGGATGGTTACAAAAGCTACATTTGTTGGGCCTAGTTTTACCAGAAAACCTCCAAAGTACGAGCGGTTCATTCGCCCTACAGGGTTGTGGTTCACTAAAGCTCATGTCACCCATCCAGAACTTAAATGCACATTCAATCTAGAAATAATTGGAGTCAAGAAAAACCCCAATGGCCCTATGTACACCTCCCTTAGTGTAATGACAGAGGGAACTATAATTGAGGTATATTTTCTACTCTTCTAATTGAGGGTTATTATGGCACAGAATGTAAGGCATTTTGAACTGATTCAAACTTACCCTTTTTATTTTCTGATGAGCTAATATGAATGATTATCCAATCGATTCTTAACTTTGTTTACTACTACTTTAGGTGAATGTCAGTGAACTTGGTCTTGTCACACCCGTTGGGAAAGTTGTGTGGGGTAAGATTATTTGTTTCGTGCGTCTTGGTGTATGGTAACCGATGAAATTTTAACTGAAATTAATGTGATTTGAATTTTGTTTGCCATAAATGCAGGTAAATATGCTCAGGTGACTAATAACCCGGAAAATGATGGTTATGTAAATGTTGTCTTGCTTGTTTAAGGTCATAGCAAGAAGGATCAGAATTCCAACTTGACTTTGAAGGCAGTGGTCAAGTACCTATACCTATGATTTCTGTGGTCGCCAACCTAAATCTTCAAGCGGCAGTCATATATTTGTTAGTACCAGAGACTTTGTTCGAGAAAATAGTGATGCATTTTTGTTATCTGCTTGGAACTCTGAGGTTCTATTCTTTTTGTTGGATAGTCTACGCAATGATTGGATTTAGCACTTTATCTTAACTACTGTGCAAGAGTTAGACAAACGTTAGACAAACAAGTCACATAAATTTATGTAGTTCATTTGCAACAAGACAACTTTCTGAGTTGTATTTTCATGTTATGCTCTGCCAAATTTTATTGATGAACCACCGGTGCAGTTCTTAACTGATGCAAGCACGTATAAAGACAGACCTAAATTCTTTACGAACAATTTCGGCTTTATTTTAGTTTTCAAGTACTGATAATTCCCTAGTTAGTTAACATGCTTAACTTGAACCAGTATTGCTCCATGTAACAAAATTTGAAGATATAACAAAGGTTTGATATTGCTTTATGCAACAACACTCACCAAGTTAAAGGAAGAAATAATCCGTAGAAACAGTTTTAACAGTTAAAAGAGGTAACACACTTCTAATGGGTAAGGGAGATGCTATTATTATAGGCAGAACTCAGAAGGAATAAGAACTGACAGGTAGAATCCTAGAAGCCATGGGAAATTTGGCACGAGTGCCCTCCACTTTGATGGAGATATTAACACTTCAATAGATTTTTCTTTGTCATATTTTTATCCATTTTTTTAATTTTCCATTTACAAAAAAACCTTTTATAATACCAAAAAACAAAGAAATATAAACAATAAAAAGACGAGAGGAAAAGTTACTAAATTTGTACAAACTCAAGTAACTTCTTAGAACTATAATTTTCTTTTTTCTACTTTAGCAACATTATTAGATCAAGATGATTAACACATCTAAGCTTTTAATTTTCTAAGATTTAAATTTTTACAAGACAGACGAAACTTTCTCAGACGGAACATCAGCGAGCAAGTCAGACGAAACAAGGACAGACGGAATATGACTCCTCAGACTGAAGTCATTCGTCTATCTCAAGTCAAAGTCATCAGACGATAGGATAAGACGAAACCTCTTAAAGACTGAAGAAATATATCGTCTGTCCAAGAAGTGAAGTATAGGGATTCGTGCTTACACATGCAACTCAAAAAGGTCTTCACATTTTTGTCAAAGTCTCGTACACGGTCAGAAAAGGTAATGCGCACGCAATCTAAATCTGTTGCACGCGCCATCAATCACTCAAGTACTATCTGACACCTTTTGGAAAGCTCTCAAGAAAATATTCAACGGCATTCTCATGTGTCTAACGGTCATCTGAAGATGGTGCCTATTTAAAGACTTTACTTCATCAGAATTTAGTTGGCGAAAATGCTTCTATTATTCTATCTTCTGTGATTTCGCTCAATACATCTGATTGTACTTCATTGTAAAACCCTCTCTACGAAGAGGAATCTTTCTGTTTTTAAAACTTCCTTTTTAAAATCCATTTGTGTGGTAGTTTAGCCTGAGGAGGCTGGTTGTTCAAAGAATACCTTTGTTGTTTAGCCTGCGAAGGCTGTGTTCAAAGAATATCTTGTTATAGCCAGAAGTGGCTGGGTGCAAATAATACTTGTAACCATTTCACGGTTAGTAGTGAAAACTTAGTGGTTGCTGGGTAACTGGACGTAGTCTTGTATAAACGAACCAGTATAAAAATAGTTGTGTACTTATCTTCTTAAGTGTTTGACTAACGGTGATAATCAAGCTATAACGTATCTTACTTAAAAACAATCCTTGAAGATTAAGTAATACTCCGTTTGAGCATATTTAAAACCCACAGACGAAAGGGAAAATTTTTTTATATAACACAATTCAATCCCCCCTTCTTGTGTTCTATCTTTTATAGTTTGGTATCAAAGCTCAGCCTCTAAGGGTTGAGCGCTTTACAGATGCTAGAGGAAAAGATCCTGGATGGAGTCTCAAGGACCTTCGTTCTTATCCGGAGGGTCATCCATGAACAAGTCACTAGCGTTCTCTGGTGATGATTACCCTTACTAGGCGGATCGGATGGAGATGTACATCAAATCCACACAGTACAGACTGTGGAACATCATAACTCAAGGAAACATCCCTATTGTCAAACCTGAGGTTGAATGGGGAAATGAAGAATTCTCGCTTATGGAACTCAACAACAAAGCCAAATATGTCATCATGTGTGCATTATCAAGGACAGAATACAACAGATTTTGTGCATACAAAACAGTTAAAGAACTCTGGGATGCCCTCAAAATTTCCTATGAAGGAACTGAGGATGTGCGAATGAGGAAAGCTGCTACTCTTCAAAGAGAATATGAGATGTTCTCAATGAAGAAAGGAGAATCTATCGATATGATGTTTGGTAAATTCCAAACAATATTGAATGGACTCACTGCGTTAGATATTACCTTCACTAAAGCTCAAAACAACATGAAGATATTGGATAGTCTTCCTCCTCCATGGGAAGCTATATCCACTGCCATCTCAATCGGGAGTGATATGAAGACATTAACTCTTGACGAGTTAATAGGAGCTTTGAGAGTACATGAGGTACTCTTGTGCAAAAGAGACAAGATCAAGGTTCAAGAACTAATAGCTCTTCCGTCTGTCAACAACACAACAAAGGAGGAAACTCTTAAGAAAGAAAGAAAGAAGAAGCACAAAGTTTTAAAAGCTGACACCACTGAATCTAATTCGTCTGATGATGAGATTTCTCTCATGGCCAGACGCTTTAAGAAGATGATGATGAAAAAGGGGAGAGGTCAACGCTTCTTTAAGAAGAAGGAAAGAAAGCTCCCTGAAAAATCATCAAACAAGGAGGAGAGCTCAGAAGTTATCTACTATGAATACAGAAAATCTGGACACATGAGATCAGAGCGTCCAAGACTAAAGAAAAGATGGAATCCTCGCAAAGACAAGGGTAAGAAAAGTCTAGTGACTTGGGAAGACCTTGATAGCGAAAGCTTAGAGGAATCCACCGAAGAAGAAGAAATTGCGAATATCTGCCTCATGGCTGGAGACATCGTCTCATCAGAAGTAACTGAATATGAAACTTCTTCATCCTCCTCATCTGAGTCTGAGTCAGAATCAGAAGAAATTTCATACGATACACTTTTGGCCAACTCACATTTTATTGCTAAGCAATACAAAGTATGCAAAGCCAAGTTAAAACAAACTTTGGAAGAAAATGCTACTTTGAGAACTGAAAATGAGTTACTGCAAAAAGAGGTATCAGATGAAAAATCATCTGAGTCTGAAAAGGATAATTTTATTTCTGAAATTGAAAGATTGAAGAAAGAAAATGAATTCTTACTCAAAAGACTTAACAAAGTTCACTAAGGGATCCTCCATGCTAGAAAATATTTTAAAATATAGGAGTGACAAGAGTGGACTTGGTTATGTTGAAGAGTCAGACAAAATGAAAAACAATTTTGTTCCGTCTGCTCATAAAAAGAAGATTAAATATTATAATAAGGTTCCAAATAATTATAGAAAAGATAAAAGAACCTTAAACAAGAAGAAATCTTCTTTCACTAACAAAGAAGGACCCAAAAAGATTTGGGTACCAAAGTCACTCATTATTCCTGTTGCAGATATCCTTAATAGGAAAAGAGAGGACTTCAAGTTGGTACCTGGATAGTAGGTGCTCACGACACATGACGGGAGACCTGTCTATGTTCCAAGATCTCAGACCAAGTAAAGGATCTATATCATATGGTTCAGGGAAAGGTAAAATCTTAGGCATTGGGACTGTTGGTAAGACACCCAATCCTCTTATCCAAAATGTGTCTTATGTTAAAGGTCTTAACTTCAATCTACTTAGCATAAGTCAATTTTGTGACAGTGGATATGAAGTAGCTTTTAACTCAGATGAATATATAGTCAAAAATAAAGACAAATCCATTCTATTTATTGGGAAAAGAAGGAATAATCTTTATGAGGTTTGCCTTTCTGACCTTAGTGATCAGAATGTGACATGTTTAATTTCAGCAGATAATGAACGAGATATTTGGCACAAAAAGCTTGGACATTTAAGTCTCAAGTATATTTCGAAAATTTCTAAAAAGGATCTTGTAAAAGGTTTGCCAAAAATATCTTGGAAATCCAATCGTCTGTGTGAATCTTGTCAGTATGGGAAACAACTTAAAGCTTCTTTTAAATCAAAAAATGTTGTTTCCACGACAAGACCGCTAGAACTGTTACATATTGATCTCTTTGGCCCTACTCAGACTGAAAGTCTTGGAGGAAAGAGATATGGATTTGTAATTATAGATGATTATACTAGATTCACATGGGTATACTTCGTAGCACATAAACATGAGTCATTCAGTGTTTTGAAATATTCTGCAAACGTGTTCAAAAAGAAAAAAGAATATGTATTGTGTCTGTTAAGAGCGATCATGAAACAGAATTTGAAAATTCTGAGTTCAATGTCTTTTGTTTTGAAAATGGTATCTTTCACAATTTTTCATCTCCAAGAACTCCTCAACAAAATGGAGTTGTGGAAAGGAAAAATCGTACCTTACAAGAAATGACTAGAACTTTGTTGCGTGAAAGCTCTCTTCCAAAATATTATTGGGCAGAAGCAATTAATACTTCCTGTTATATTCAAAACAGAATATTGATAAGACCAATATTGAATAAGACTCCATATGAACTATGGAAAGGAAGAAGACCCAACATTTCTTACTTCCATCCTTTTGGATGTGAATGTTTCATCTTAAACACCAAAGATCAACTTGGCAAATTTGATTCAAAAGTGGTGAAGGGATTCTTACTTGGATATTCCAATACGTCTAAGGCCTATAGAGTATTTAACTCTAAGATTCAAGTTGTAGATGAATCAATTCATGTAAAATTCCAAGATAACTCAAAGGCTGATAAGGAAATATCAGACCTAGAAAATTTATTTGATAATTTGCAGATTAACGCTTCTGGTCAAAGTTCAAGTCCAAATGATCAACCTGAGTCAGACGGAAGAACAGACACAAAAGCAGATGATAGAAGCACAGACGAACCCTCTTCGTCTGATACTCATCAACATGAAGATCAAGCCCCTGTGAGAACATGGAAGTGTATATCAAACCACACAGAAGATCTTATCATTGGAGATAGACATCAAGGTGTTCAAACTAGATCTAAACTAAAAGAATCGTCTGGATATGCCCTCGTGTCAAATATAGAGCCCAAGAATATTGAGGAAGCTCTACAAGATAATGACTAGATTTTAGCTATAGAAGAAGAGCTAAACCAGTTTACCAGAAATGATGTTTGTACTTTGATAGAGAAACCAAGAAGCAAAAGTATCATTGGAACCAAATGGGTATTTAGAAACAAACTTGATGAAGACGGAAAAGTGGTAAGAAACAAAGCAAGATTAGTAGCTCAAGGCTATAATCAACAAGAAGGTATAGATTTCACTGAAACTTTTGCTCCTGTAGCTAGATTGGAAGCAATTAGAATTTTACTTGCCTTTGCTGCTCATAAGAATATCATCCTATATTAAATGGACGTAAAAAATGTTTTTCAAATGGTTTTATTGAAGAGGAAGTATATGTAAGACAACCTCCTGGATTTGAGAGTTCATCTCAACCAGATCATGTTTTTAAACTAAAAAAGGCACTATATGGTCTCAAACAGGCTCCTCGAACTTGGTATGAAAGACTGAGTTCCTTTCTTCTTCAAAATGGTTTTTCAAGAGGGAAGGTTGATACTACTCTCTTCAAGAAAAGCGTTTCAAAAGACTTTATTATTGTTCAAATATATGTAGATGATATAGTCTTTGGAGCAACTAACGAATCCTTGTGCAAGGATTTCTCTAAGTTAATGCAGGAAGAATTCGAGATGAGCATGATGGGAGAACTCAAGTTTTTCTTAGGACTTCAAATCAAACAGACTAAACAAGGCATATATATTCATCAACAGAAGTATACTAAGGAACTTCTAAAGAAATTCAAAATGGAAAATGTCAAACCAATGAAAACTCCCATGCATTCGTCTGGAGCCAGTCTCAACAAAGATGAATCAGGTAAGACCGTTGATCAGACGATATACAGAGGTATGATTGGATCTCTTCTCTATCTCACTGCTAGTAGACCTGACATCATGTTTAGTGTCTGTCTGTGTGCACGTTTTCAATCTGATCCTAGAGAATCACATTTACAACCTGTGAAACGCATTTTAAGATATCTTGTTGGAACCACTAATCTCTCTCTCTCTTTTATAAGAAAAGTAGTGATTTCAATTTAAGTGGTTATTGTGATGTTGATTATGCTGGAGATAAAGTGGAGAGAAAAAGCACAAGTGGTGGATGCCAATTTCTTGGTTCATCACTAATCTCTTGGTCAAGCAAGAAGCAAAACTCCATTGCACTCTCAACCACTGAAGCAGAATATATTGTTGCGGCTGGGTGTTGCTCACAACTACTTTGGGTAAAACATCAACTTGAGGATTACTCCAGGTTTGAAACTCATATACCAGTATTTTGTGATAACACAAGTGCAATAAATCTCAGCAAAAATCCTATTCAACATTCAAAAGCCAAGCATATTGAAATCAAATTTCATTTTATAAGAGATTATGTTCAAAAAGGTATTTTCGATGTACAGTTTGTTCAAACTGATTTTCAATTGGCAAATATCTTTACAAAAGCTTTAGACGAAACTCGCTTTAATTTCATTAAAGAAAATTTGGGAATTATCTCTTTAATTGATTAAGTTTTCTCTTTCGTCTGAGCATTTCATTTCGTCTGTACCTTTGTATATTTTTTCGTGTTAAGACGAAACATTGCGTCTGATCAAGTTGAATCAGTCTGAGGAAATTCAACAGACGCAAGGATATTATTTAATTATTTTAAAGTTAAGTGTGCAGGGACAAATTAAAAGTAGCAATAAATGTATCTGTCATTTATTGCACTATTCTAGGACTTTGAGAAGCACGCACTGTGAATTGCAGAAGTCAAATCAATCATTAAAAGGGCAATGATAGGGACACGCTAAAATTCTTTCGTCTGATTAATCACAACCGTTTTAGCTTTGACTATAAATACTCTTAAAGTTCACATTTTTTATTCCTTACTGCATTCACACTTTCTCTGAATATTCTACTCACAAAACTTAACTCTCTCTTTTTCAAACTTAACAATGGCCGCCAAGAATATCAAGGCAACCGAAGCAACTTTCTTCGCGCAAGATCTCTTCTTGCCCAGCAAGTGGATATCGAGAGACATCGTTGAGAGCATCTCCGACAGAGTTGCAAAGATGTTGGTACACAATGGATGGATGGAATTCGCAGAGATGAGAGGGTCATGGCTGATGGAGGCCTATGCTGAGTTCTGGAGTGACGCAAAGGAGTTTGATGATGGTATTGTAGGTACCATTGACAACAAGGAGTATATTATCACAATAGACTCCATTGCTGAAGCTGGGAACTGCAAGGTAGAAGGGCGCTTTTACCGCGCTGACTGGATGAGGATTGAGTCTGAAGAACACGTGGATAAGATTATCTACGGGAAGAACCGCAACCCTGATGATTCCAAGTTTATTGAGATCAGGGAATCTTTGTCCCACTGCAAGAATCATCCACAACCTTCTCTACAACATCTTCACACCTAGAACTGGCTCACGAGACAATGTGAGTACTCGAGAAAGGTTTTGCATCTTCTACTGTCTGAGGAAAGCGAGGATGAGTCTCCCTCACATCATTTTTGACCACTGGATAAGTGCGTTAAGAAATAGGAACATCCGTAGGAAGAGCAGTATTCCCTACACCACTCTCTTCACCAAAATCATTATCAACCAAGGCTTTGATGCCTCTGGCGTTGTTTGGCACAAAAAAGGCAAGGAAGTCAAAGGAAGCACCTTTGCCAAGATGCATCTGAACCCTGGCTTCCTTCATCACACTGTGAGCGAAGAACAAGTTCCCCTTTCACCAATCACCAAAGACCCCTCACACAGAGCTTTCATCAAACGCGCCAGAGCCCAAACACAATCCCAAACACAATCTCAAACACAAACCCAAACACAAGACCAAACACAAACCCAAACACCCTTACCTCTTCCACTCGTGGTTATATCTGAAGTCCCTTTTGAAGATGCTCTAGAAGAGCCTCTTAAGAAGAAAAAGAAGACTATCAGAATAAAGCACGTTGCGGCTAACACGCAAGGGAAGACGATATCCCCAAGTGAAGATGAAGGGGCTAGGCTATCGCCTAAAGGTGTTTCGTCTGTTAGAATCCTTTCAGACGAAGAAAAGCAGAAGAAAGCAGCCGAAGAAAAAGCAAGAGCCAGAGAGGTCGCTCTTCAAAAGGCTGCCAAAGGCAAAGAAAAAATGAAGCAGAAGCTTGCGTCTATGATTGTTGGAGAAAAAGACGAAGCAAAACAACTAAAAGAGGCTATGAGGGTCTCTATGCTGCTTCAAGCTGAAAAAGAAAGAATTTTTCTTGAAAGCGTTAAGGGCATTGGATCGTCTAAAGGTGCGTCTGCTCCAGCAACTTCAGAGGGCATGAATAGTGAAGAAAATGCCCAGATCCAGAAGGATAATGCTTAGTTGGCTGAGGAATTGGAGACCATGCTTAATGATGAAGTCTCAACTATGGAGGTTTCTACATCAACACTCCAAGACGAGCATAGGACAAATGTATCTTGTAACACCCCCCTTTTATTTACTTATTTTACTTATTTTTTTAATTAGTAATTTAAAGTGGTTAATGATATAGTAAATAAAAGAGAGATTTAGGAAACAACACTTTCATTACATAAGATTTAAAGTTCATTACAAATAGATTTCATAACTTTGTCCTTTTATTATTTTACATAACTACCTTTCTACTACCTTAGAACATCTACCCAACACTTCTACATGCAAAACATAGCAAACACCTTCACACAAGATAGTAGCAACAACCAGTGACAACTTCTTAACCCTGCAAATCTGCTCCCCCAAACGTTGTTCGAGATCATCACAGGTGTTAAAAACACAAAGTGCAAGGGTGAGCTTTCCTTATAAAAAAATTGATTGTAGTTCAAGAAAAACCTTTTCTTTTATAAATTTAAAAATTTCATCGAAATTATCATTTTTAGAATAATACTTCCATACATATCCATGATCATCAAAATATCAATCACATAGTAAGGCAATCAACAACCAAATCAAACAAACCATCAATCACAATCAATGATTCAGGCATGAATTCCATTTAATCAAACACACCATTACTAATGTATGCTCCTAAGCCTACATGATGCATGCACCTTCACCATGCATTTTCACTCTTCACTCGAAATGCAATGTGGCGCCTCCATCGAAAAAATAGCCTGGGGCATCGATTTCACACTCAATCGGACCCACCAGGAGGTAGACACTCGTAATTTGTCGAGTTCCCTCAGTGTCCGGCAGGACCTCCCCCACAACATGTGATCATCATGAGCAGGGCAATTTCCCCACCAAGAGAACCCCCCAGTCCACGACATTCCACTCACTCAGACGGGAATCCGTGACTTACGGACTTGGTCTACTACTATCCAGTCATCAATGCAACATGTTCTAGGACCTTGAATTGTATAATGACCTTCATCATATTTCAGATATCGACCTTTCCACCAGGTCATCTTTATCTCACCTCATTCTAAGCATTGCCCATTCACCAAGCAATCTTAGAATGTTGCCTCTCCACTAGGCATTTCCAATCGGTCATTAAACAATTCAAGTCCATACTCATTTCAATGCAATCATGCATATCACCACTTATTCACATCCAATTCACCAAGTAATTGTATATCAAGCACAAAACCAGTCATCAAACAACCATAGTACTATCATCAATATGTGTTATATTAAATTATTCAGTATGTTAATATTCAAAAGAGGTTTCCTTAAAAGAGTAAAGATTGAAGTTGTCCATAGAAGTCAAAAGCTTAATAAACATAAGAAAGGTTTCCATTTCATTTATTTTTTATAAAGTAGTCATAGTATTCAGAGAAATAGCTGAAAGAGGAAAACAACTTCAAAATAATCATTCCAAGGGTAAAGAAAACACAATCTTAAAGAATTGAAAGGAGTGTAAGAAAGATGAAGAAAAGAAACATCAAGGATTCAAAGAAAGAGAGTGAAAGTAGTAAGAGAATCAAAGAATAGAAAAGGAGGATAAGGAAAGATCCCCTTACTGCAAGAAACTAAAGAAAGATAATGAAAGTATCAACAAAACAAAGGATAGAAAAGAAGGATAAGGAAAGTTCCCCTTACTACAAGAAACTAAAGAAAGAAAATGAAAGTACCAACAAAACAAAGGATAGAAAAGAAGGATAAGGAAAGGTCCCCTTACTGGTTTCTCCTAGCTTCCTATATTCTTCCTCTACTTACGTGCTCCTACTTTGGTTGGAGAGATTTCTTCCTAAGGTGGAGAAAGTATAGAAAGGTTTTTTGTAGAGAAGATAGTTTGAGAGAATGTAGGAGTATTTTTTGGGTTGTATCTTCATTTGAAACCTCTAAGCCCTATTTATAACCTTCCTAAGGCGGTGCTACAGTAATTTCGGGCAGCTACAGTAATTTCGGGCAGCTACAGTAATTTCAGGCAGCTACATTAATGTCGGTCAGCTACAGTAATGTCGGCAGCTACAGTATGGCGGTTTGCTACAGTAATGTCGGCAGCTACAGTGATTTGCTACAGTATTTTCAAAAATTCATAATTTTTTAATTATTTTTAAATTTCTTGAATGTTACAAAAAAACCTCTCTTAAACTATATTTAAATTTTTGGGATGTTACATATCTGATCCTATTGTTGCGTCTCCTCTCAACGCTGCCTTTGATCAGACGATACCTGCTGCGTCTGAAGAAGCATCCCACCAACAGACAATGAAGATTCCGTCTGAAGAAATATTTATTGAAGACATAAGTTCTTCGTCTGATGAAGAACACATGGATGTAATAAAGGTGGATGCATCATAGGTGAGATCTCACTCCAAAGTCATCAATCCTGAAGATCTACCACTCAAGCACAAGACGGACTATTTGTTCCTCAACGAATTAGTCATGAGACGTTTTGCTGAAAGCTCTTGTGCTGAAAGACCAGTCAAGCCTGACTGGATTCTTGGAGAGAAGATTGAAGATATCTCCAACAATGGTGAACCGTCTGAGTCTGCTAAAGATGGTTACTTGGCAGACGATGAAGACTGCTTTATAAAGGACACTCCTTACATTGAGTTGAGGAATCCCTATCGGTACAGAGGCAAAAAGGGATTTCAACTTGGGAGATTTGTCAACCCCATCGTCTATCACAAACCCCTAAAGCCAGTAGATTTCAAAGAAGATTTCATCTACACTCCCGAAGAGCAACGCGAATGCCTGAAGCGTCTGCCTTGGGATAAACTGGACTCCTTAGACATCAAGGGTTTAGAAGGAATAAAAAGGTACAAGGATCATCTAGCTGAGTCGGTGATTGAAGGACCAGCTCTTGGCTATGAACCCCACATCCCCTTTAGAGAAAACATCAAGTGGAAGGTTCAACATGAAATCAACGCTCCTGCATTTCACCACTGCAGATATGGAGATTCTAGCTCCACCATCTATGAGCCAAAGGATTGCTCACACTGGCATCTGGACACCATTGACCGTCATGATCTTGTACCCTTCACAATTCCCATGAATCAAACAGAGTATGTAGATCTAGGACATACTCTTGGAATTGTTCTTCCCTGGACAAGACCTCACTGTTCAGGCATCTACCCCCGCTACTCCATCATCCTCAACGAAATCGAAGACCCCGAAGAGTTTGCCCATGCTCTTCTTGAAGACTACAACATGACATTCAAACTGATGGTCAGTGCCTATAGAAGGGAAGAAAAAGCTAGATCAACTTCCTTCTATCACATTGAAAGAAGAGCAAAGAAGGAGAGAAGAGACTGTCCATTCATGGTAGGATCCCAATTCTCTTCTCTGGTTTCAGACGAAACAAAGTTTTCAATCGTCTTAGACCGAAAACGACCTTGCTTGGTCAAGTTTTTGGCTAAAGGAAAAGAGAAGAAGACTCCGTCTATCTCCAGATCCTTCAAGTTTGCTAGGCACATCCCCCGGAGACTTTCGTCTGCTGCATACTCGCATCTCAAATCTCTTCAAACCCATGCCTCGAGACCTATCAATTCGAACATTCAAAGGATGATAGAAGATCATGAAGCCACCTCTGCATTCTGTTTTGGAACTTCATTTGATGAAGATTCCACAATCTGTGGCTTTGCTTATACACATCCATCACAGGAGCATCCAGATCTTGAGCTCTCTGTTCCCACTAAGATGTTCACTTGGCAATGGGAAAGAGACTTCACTGCGTACCTCACTCTTCCACTCTTCACTATGCGTCTGAAGAGGACTCCAACAGTGTTCATCATAGATGACTCTATACCTATCGTGGAAGAGCCTCAAACACCGCTTGTGGAGATTGATGATAGGGTGGAGGTTGATGATAGGGTGGAGGTTACTGAGGATGACGCAAAGGACGTTGCTGAGTATAATACTCTAAAGCGTAAATATGATGCCTTAGAAGAGAACTGCAAGCATCTGAAGCAAAAGAACAAAGAGCTTGAGGAAAATCAAGCCTCTCTCACATTTGAGGTGCAGCAGCTGAAGGAGATTGTCATGAGCCTTCTCCAAAAGAAGCCTAAGCCTTCTTCTTGATCATGTTTTTGATGATTCTCAGCCCAAGGGGGAGAGTATCTTAGAAAGGAAGAAAGGGAGAAGTTGCTATGCTAAGGGAGAGTGCATCGTCTGAGGGGGAGCCTATATAGTCTGAAGGGGAGCAAAATTTTTTTTATTGTATTGATTCTTTATTAATTTGTATAGTACATACATGTATTTTATTTAGAACATTGGTTTTCTATAAACCTTTGTAACATTGTATAAGGTTTACATCACATTGATGTAACAATTTTTTTATAAAGAGGTATTATTTCAGAAAGCATCGTCTTGATGTAAATCTGGCTTGCGTTTTATCTGTGATCACTAACCTTATCTTATGCAGATGTCTTCTTGAGAAAAGTTATCAGTATGGTCTGTAATCATCAAAAAGGGGGAGATTGTTACATCAAGATGATTAACACATCTAAGATTTTGATTTTTACAAGACAGACGAAACTTTCTCAGACGGAACATCAGCGAGCAAGTCAGACGAAACAAGCACAGACGGAATATGACTCCTCAGACTGAAGTCATTCGTCTATCTCAAGTTAAAGTCATCAGACGATAGAATAAGACAAAATTTCTTAAAGACTGAAGAAATATATCGTCTGTCCAAGAAGTGAAGCAAAGTTTTGAGTCACTCGCGCCAAGATTTCAAATCTTAAGAAGTACTCATTAGAAGCATCCAAGATCAGTATAGGGATTCGTGCTTACACATGCAACTCAAAAAGGTCTTCACCTTTTTGTCAAAGTCTCTGTACAAGTCAGAAAAGGTACTGCGCACGCAATCTAAATCCGCTGCACACGCCATCAATCACTCAAGTACTATTTGACACATTTTGGAAAGCTCTCAAGAAAATATTCAACAACATTCTCATGTGTCTAACGGTCATCTGAAGATGGTGCCTATTTAAAGACTTCACTTCATCAGAATTTAGTTGGCGAAAATGCTTCTATTATTCTATCTTCTGTGATTTCGCTCAATACATCTGATTGTACTTCATTGTAAAACCCTCTCTGCGAAGAGGAATCTTTCTGTTTTTAAAACTTCCTTTTTAAAATCCACTTATGTGGTAGTTTAGCCTGAGGAGGCTGGTTGTTCAAAGAATACCTTTGTTGTTTAGCCTGCGAAGGCTGTGTTCAAAGAATATCTTGTTATAGCCAGAAGTGGCTAGGTGCAAATAATACTTGTAATCATTTTACGGTTAGTAGTGAAAACTCAGTGATTGCTGGGTAACTGGACGTAGTCTTGTATAGACGAACCAGTATAAAAATAGTTGTGTACTTATCTTCTTAAGTGTTTGACTAACGGGGATAATCAAACTATAACGTATCTTACTTAAAAACAATCCTTGAAGATTAAGTAATACTTCATCTGAACATATTTAAAACTCACAGACGAAAGGGAAAATTTTTTTATATAGCACAATTCAACCCCCCTTCTTGTGTTCTATCTTTTACAAACATCCATTCATTCGTGTATATGATTGAACAAGAATACACAATAGCTTAAGGTTTTCGTGCATTCCCTAAGTGATCATTTGATCTAAACAAACAATTATATCATGCGCACCATCCTTATAACTTGTAAGACTTTAAGCATAGCTAACCTGTATGCAAGATACATATGTATACAATAAAATACATCCCAAACCCCCTCTTACAATCTAGCAACAATAAAGACAAGATCAAACAACAAAATAAATAATGCAAATACATAACACCATTGAATTAAAATTTTCATTGATTACACACCCAAAACAGAAAAGGTATGGCACTCACATTGCTAGGACACATTCTTGGACAAATATTTAAAATAAAGACAATGTTTTTAATCAATGAGTAACAAGCTGAGTAGACTGAGCAATATTTGTAGGAATTTGGAGTTCCCTGAGTGATCATTTGATCTAAACAAACAATTATATCATGCTCACCATCCTTATAACTTGTAAGACTTTAAGCATAGCTAACCTGGATGCAAGATACATTTGTATAAAATAAAATACATCCCAAACCCCCTCTTACAATCTAGCAACAATAAAGACAAGATCAAACAACAAAATAAATAATGCAAATACAGAGCACCATTGAATTAAAATTTTCATTGATTACACACCCAGAACAGAAAAGGTATGGCACTCACATTGCCAGAACACATTCTTGTACAAATATTTTAAATGAAGACAATGTTTTTAATCAATGAGTAACAAGCTGAGTAGATTGAGCAATATTTGTAGGAATTTGGGGTTCAACCACATGGAGCAAGCCAGTGACCAACCTTCTTGTTAACTCTTCAACTTGTATCTTCACCACATCACTCCTCATTCCAATGTCTGCATAATACCTACTAGCACAGTAGACTCCAACAGTTGTTGCCGCCATTCCATAAACGTTAGTAGTTACCATCCGAAGGGGTGAAGACAGAACAGCAGCAAGAGGTCCTCCAATGATGGAAATTGCTGCCACTTTGCCTAATTCTTCCTTGCTCAGTAATTAGGAGCCCGGTTTTGCAGTAGATGGCAAAGTCTTCACAATTGTTCTTGAAAACATTGTAGCATCCGAAGCCATTTTGAAGCAGAAATTCTGCACGATGGACAACTATGCCATCTTTATCAGAGACTGCAAGAGAGCATGTTCCACCGCCGGCTTTTGCAAGGGGAAACATCATACTCGAACCGATACATGACACCACCAGCTAGGAAGCAGTTCAGGCATGAGGAGACAACCCCGTGTACCTCTTGGGGTGCTGAAGTACATTTTGGGCAACTTTCTCGAGACCTGGCTGGTCCTGAACTAACAAGAAGAAGATCGAGCACAGTACCGGTTCCTACTTCTTGCCCACGCCTAGTAAAGTGAATGACTTTGTGTTTGATATCATTGTGGGTCAGTGTTGGTATTATTTTCTTAATGTCGTTGTAGGTTTGATTGATGCTGCACCTGTGAGTCATGATGAATTTAGTGATAAGACAAAGGAATTGATTGCTATGAGGTGTTTGGAGAAACTGTCCACTCACATGGCTGTCCCTAGTGCTTCTTCTTCTCTGGATTCCAGAGTTGGATTGGATCGTTTGCCGTGTTGTGAAGATGTACTCCGAGAAACATTGGATGAGGTAGAACAATTTCAAATTTTAATTGTGTTTGATATCATTGTGGGAAGTATTAGAATTAATTTTGTCTTTTATCAAACGTGATTTTGATAAAGATTAGGATGTTTGGTTATAGTTAGGTAAATTTGGATTTGCTTCTGATTCTTGGTTTGACAATATGTGATTATGAAAAGTAATTTTTAAGTTAGGCTGAAAACTTTACACCAAGTTTTATATCAAACATTCTGTCAAGATAAACATCCCAATATAAATAACTTCACTTCAAAAGAAATTATAACCCAAGTCATTTTAATTCAAAATCAATTTTTCAAATGCTACATGGCCTTTGATTTGTAAGTGTCAGTTTCCTTTGTAATAATGTTAGCAGTTATTTAAACCAATTTGTTTACTGAATGTTGTTTGTTTGAGAAACTTTTCCTTTTTTCATTTTTTGTGTTTATCAGCAATTTATACCTTTTTTCCTGTTTTAAAATATTTGTACTGGAAGCAATGAAAATGTGATTTTTGTTGCTTCAAGGCCCTAGGTATTTTATTTGTCATATTTGATGGTGGGAGCTTGATTATTATGCTAATTGGGATAAATCTCTCTCTTTGTCACTCTTTCTCTCACTCTCTCTCCCTCTTTGTAATGTATTGTTGGAAGTCCAATATTGGAGGGGTATGAAGTCCCACATCACCTAGTAATGGGACCTGTTGCATATATATAAGTGGGGGCAAACCTCACTTCACAAGTCGGTTTTGTGGGGTTTTGTGGGGTTGAGTTAGGCCCAACCTATAATTTCTAGATGGTATTAGAGCCTATCCTAGATGTCGATGAAGATGTTGGGCCACCCGTTGTAGAGCCAATTTTGGACTACCGTTGAATATCGGGTCGTATTGAAGCACCCCATTTGAATAGTTTCCATGCTCGAGAAGTTCAGTCATCGACGTGGGAGGGGTGTGTTGGAAGTCCAATATTGGAGGGGTGTGAAGTCCCACATCACCTAGTGATGAGACTTGTTGCAGGGGCAAACCTCACTTCACAAGCGAGTTAGGCCCAACTCACAATTTTTAGATGGTATCAGAGCCTATCCTAGATGTCGATGAAGATGTTGGGCCATCCGTTGTAGAGCCAGTATTGGACTACCCGTTGAATATCGGGTCGAAGCACCCCATTTGAATAGTTTTCACGCTCGAGAAGTCTAGGCCTCAGCGTGGGAAGGTGTGAAGTCCCACATCACCTAGTGATGGGACCTGTTGCATATATATAAGTGGGGGCAAACCTCACTTCACAAGCCGGTTTTGTGGGGTTGAGTTAGGCCCAACCCACAATTTCTAGATGTATAAAGCAGAATAAATTATCAAAACTGAAAAAGCCTGGGGCGGACCTTTTCAAAGATGCTTACCCATTTATTAAGAACAAAAGAGCCGGCACTTTTAAATGTCACTTAGAGCAGGTAATAGAAGTGTCATTTTCTTTTGAGAACTCTCCCTTATAAGATTTATACATTTCAATTCACCATTTTATTTGGGTTTGTGTCTTTTTCCCAATGCTGAATAGCTGAGAGAATCGATCTTGGAAGGTACTCATCCATTCAATGATTACTTGAAAGAAAGTAGTGGATTATTTCCTCAGAATAGCAGGTATACAGTGCTTGTAGATGATAGAAAGTGTGATGATCATTCACCTAAGGATGCTGGGAACTCCACTGATGCAGAAAGCATGGGACTAAAAAAGAACCCAGTGTCCTTAAATTTAGAGAATGGGAATAAATCTGTAAAAGAACACTTGCTTGATAATAATTTTTCACCCTCTAAGAGGAGTAGGGTATACTCAGCTGATGATCAGTTTACAAGACACCTTCATGAAAAGCAAGTTTCTAAACATGATTGTGATGATTTCTTTAGAAATTCAAAGAGAATTAAATGTTATGCATCTACGAGTTTTGAGTCTAAGAAAGAAAAGCCAGATTCTCATCTCAGATAGGAAATGCCAGAACATTTAACGGAAAGAATTCTTATTTCTGAGCATGGAGTGCATCGCGCAGAAAAGAATAAGAGGGAAACTCTGGGTGATGGGTCCTCTACAGCTGAACCTTGCTATAATGCATCTCCGGATGAAACTGATGGTACTGCACATCATGCCATTCCAACAAATGTTGCTAATGCAGAAAAAAATCAGCATATGATTAATTTACACCAACCCAAACAGAGGGAACCAGATATTGCATTTTTAAATTTCTCTCAAAAGCCAGTTGCTACTGATAAAATTATAGTGGATATGGTTAATGATTGTGGAGCAGATGGGTATCACAATGAAAAGAACTATCTTGAAGCAAAAGAACATGAACTCCTGCACTCCCCCAGCCCAATTGATCAAGATTCCTTAACAATGACTGATTCATCTGAACAAAATTTTTGCATGAAGTGTAATGAAGGTGGCCAATTACTGGCTTGTAAAACAACTGCTTGTCCATTGATGATGCATAAAAACTGTGTGGGGGCATCTGCTCAGTTGGATGCAGAGGGCATCTTTTTATGCCCAATGTGCGCATATTCTCATGCTATTTCAGAATATATTGAAGCAAAGAAAAAAGTTTCCTTAGCAAGGAAAGAATTAGATATATTCATTAGTAAAGGTATACAGAATCAAGCTGCAGAACTTGTTCAAGAATTCCATAGACAAGAACATTGTTTTTCAAAAGAGAGTAATGAGTCTGAACATATTCATGTTGAAAACGACAAAGATGATCAATTAACAGGGTGTGAAGATAATAGAGTGGATGATGTTGGTGAGCATGCAAATGAAGCCAATAATCTACAGTTTGAAAGAAGTCAGCTAGAAGCCCCTATATCATGCAGAGAAAAGGAAAATGAAAATCATGGATCAGTTGAAGTTGTAAGAGAAAAGGAAATAGATGAAATTCCAAAAGCAAAGAGCTTAACTGGTGGAAGAGTTGAAGAAGATGAAGTGCCAGCTGACCATGTAGATGGATATTTTGGTTATAAATTTACTTGTGGTGAAACTAATCTTGCTACTGTTAATCAAAACAATGCTGGAGAAGAAGTTCCACAAGAAATGACAAGACAGAACAATATTGATGAAACAATAGAGCTGGTCTGTGCACATGATACTGGAAAAGAGGAAATTTCTGATGATGAATGTGACAAGCACAGTAGTCCTATATACTCTATGAGACTCCGTAAACATGAAACACAATAGTAAGTTCATACACTCCCCACCATACGTGATTATTAACTTATGATTAGTTGAACTGCTAAGGAGTACTGACTTATTTGTATCATGTGCCGTATTTTAAATACTTTTGGTAACAAGATTTTCTGAAGGGTATATTTTTTTGTTATTATGTCATGAATACTTTTTGGGATGTTGAAAGTTAGAATTATTGATTCAAATTTTTAATAAATTCCTGAAGGCAAGCTTGATTTAAGTTTTTGGCCTATGTAAGTTAGTTTTATGGGCCATTTGTGGCTTAAGAATTTGTTTTTCATTCCTGAGAATAATACTCTGGGAATGTGATTCAATTGATGACACGGTTTCCTGCATTTTCTGCCTGTTTGGTTTCCCACTTCGACATGATTTGGACCCCCTCATCTTCCCTCTCTTCTGATAAACAATGGAGACTTCCACATCTTCATTGATGACAAACACAACTACCCTCTACCTGTCAATTCCCTCTTCTTGCATCAGACTCTTCTTCTCTGCTGCTCCCTCCATCTGCCACCCTAAAACCTAGTCTTGGTTCTTCAATGTCCTAAAGAGGAAATGAAAATCAAACCATTATCTCAAGCCAGATGGAACCTAAGAAAATTCATTTTATGTATTTCTGAACCAAAGCAATCTCAGAATATCTTTCTCTCGCTCTGTCACATTTACCCTCTATTTTAATTTCTAATAATTTAGAACTATTCCTGTGAAATGGGAATAAAATTGCCCCCCTTTCTCTAGTGGAAATGATTTTGTGGAATTCTAATTGATAAAATATCCTACGAATAAGTATTATGCAGGCATATTTTTTATATCTTGTACTAAATTTGGGAATCTTTCATTCCTCCTCGAGATTTTTGAGAATTAAAAAATCATGCATGAATCAAATGCAGCCTTATGGAAATAATTACCTTTGAAGGATTGACACTTGGTCATTCTAATTTCATTGGTTATTTTACTTGCAGCAAACCCCAAGCAAGCCCACTATTTCATTGTAATCAGTTAAGGCGAAAGAAAATTACACGGACAGCCGAGGAGGAAGAGTTGATAAGGGTATCATTTTCTTATCTCCATCACTTCTTCCAAGTAGTATGACATCATACTTTATAAGTAGCTAACTGCATTATGTTTCTGTGATTAAAAACGTTTTCTAATTTTGTTGTCATCTTCTTCCATTTTTTTCTCTTGAAAGACTGGCTCTTACCGAAAAAGATGTTGAAATTTAAACACATTACGAACGATGTTTTGTGACATGAGTGTACTTTTAGCATAATTTATCTAAACATCCAAAGATTTAACATCGGAACAATTTAAATAAGTATTTCTTATTATTTTTTTTAGAAAAAGTAAACAAACACACTTAATTCATTATAATGCATGTCTATTTAGAACATAAAAAACCAAACACAGTATTATATTTTAAAAAAAAAGAAGAAAAAAGATCGGTGGACACCAATATCTACTAGAATTAAATAAGTATAATAAATAATATGATAGAATTTAAAAAATAATAAACATTAATAAAATATATGATATAATAATAATAATAATAATAATAATAATAATAATAATAATAATAATAATAATAATAATAATAATAATGTCTATACATAATACATCATCATTCTTACAAAGAAAAAAAAAAACTTAATCTATAAATTTGAAAGGAGAAAAATAGTTGGGCCTAACAAAACTGGGCTTAGCCAATGTTCAAAAAAGAAAAAAAAAACCCAAAACACCTTCTGTCTAGGGCTTAACTTTTTCACGCAGCCGAACTCCTTTACGTTGAGACGAACTCCTTTGAATCGTTCTCCCTTCACGCACGACACCGTGGTTCGATCTTCACGCACGACACCTTGGGTCGCAGTCTGAGAACACTATTACGTCGCCACCATGGTTCGTTCTTCAACTTCAATTTTTCATTCCTTTGGTTAAATCTTCTCCGCATTCGTTTTTGATTTTGGTTCTTAACTTGTTATGGTATGTGTTATGTGAATTATAGCCGCAAGGAGATTACATAGAACGTCACAGAAGAGACTATGGGTACCGTCTCGATCACTTCGAGCGTAAGCGCAAGAAGGAGGCGCGTCAAGTTCACAAGCGCTCGGCGATGGCACAAAAGGTTTCACTATTCTTCTTCCTTTCTTTCTCTTTATTCTGTTTTTATTTTTTGAAAATTTAATTAAATTTAAATTGTTTTTTTAACCTAGTTTTGTTGTTATGATTCTAATAACAATTGGGTTTTTGTTAATTTGAATTGAACAGGCTCTGGGTATTAAGGGAAAAATCATTGCCAAGAAAAATTATGCTGAAAAAGCACAGATGAAGAAGACGTGAGTTGTTTTATTTTTTCCATATCCTATTTTAAGTTTAGCCCTTGTTTTCTTCCTTGTTTGTTATGTCTTGACCATTTTTAGTTTTTTCTTTCTGATAACTGTAAGACTAAAGTTACTTGATTTAAAAAAAAAATGATTAGAAAGAACTTACATTTAGTGTTTGTTTTTATGAATATTTACAAATTGATTTTTAAGTGACATGATTCATGTTTGGGCGATTTTATTTTAAAAGTAGGTTAATAGTAATAAAAGTCAGTAAAAGATCTTGATTTTATAGTCAGCACAAGCTGCCTGACGCAGTGGGCATCGTTTTTGTTGTTGATATATTGATTTTGTTTGGATGCCAAACATGTTTGTAATTCATATCTTAAATCTGGATAGATTTTGAATGGTATCTTTGTTTGAGAGTTATTGTTTGATGTCAGATAATCAACATAGTAGTTTTTTGTGTCTGTAGATTTTTTCTATGGGATGTGAAATTTATGAGATAATTATAATTTATTTCGCTTGTGTGTCAAAAGGTTGGCCATGCATGAAGAATCAACATCTAGGCGCAAGACTGATGATAATGTTCAGGATGGAGCTGTTCCTGCTTATCTACTTGATCGTGATACCACGACCAGAGCAAAGGCATGTTCACATCTTTGAAAATGGTTTTGTCTTTTGTATTTTGGTGCAGTCTTGTGAGTAATCTGACAAATTTTCATTTTTAGGTTCTTAGCAACACCGTTAAGCAAAAGAGGAAGGAGAAGGCGGGTAAATGGGATGTTCCTCTTCCTAAGGTGAAATTGAGTTCAATACTTTGTGCTTAGATTTGTAAAATGATATCTCTTACTATTTGTTTCCTATTACCATTTCATTTTTTGTTTTTCCGTGGATGGAAAGAATGTTGACTAATTACATGAATGTATGCTTTCATGTTTCTTCAGGTACGTCCCGTGGCTGAAGATGAAATGTTTAAAGTGGTCCGGACTGGTAAAAGAAAGAGTAAGTAGCTGAATATTACATTCCATCTTCCTTCTTTATTGATATATTTAGGTGTCCAAAGTTATTCAATGATTTCAGTTTTCAAATTTATGGTCATGTGATGTTAACTGGTGCTACATGTTCAAAATGTTAGTTTCAAGTATTAGTCACATTACTTAAGTAGTCGTTTCTTTATCTTTCTGCAAGTAATGCTTGTTTACAATTCTTTCTTCCAGTAGTATGGACAAGGTCAAACAATCTGTATTTCTATGATTGAATAGGTTGAGGTGCTTGTGTTGTGGTGTGTCGCTAATTTGAACACTAACCCTTAAATCATGGCAGTTATGTGATTTTATGAAGTTATTTGAGAATTTTTTTCTTGTTTGTGAACTAGTCTTGCTGCTTTTGTTTCTTTAGTCTTTCTTGGTTCATTGTGTGCACTTTAAGTGGTATTTTATTGAACACAATGATCATTGCCGGAAACAGATCTGACAGTATGTGGCTCACCATTTTTCAGCCAAGCAATGGAAGAGGATGGTTACAAAAGCTACATTTGTTGGGCCTGGTTTTACCAGAAAACCTCCAAAGTACGAGCGGTTCATTCGCCCTACAGGATTGCGGTTCACTAAAGCTCATGTCACTCATCCAGAACTGAAATGCACATTCAATCTAGAAATAATTGGAGTCAAGAAAAACCCCAATGGCCCTATGTACACCTCTCTCGGTGTAATGACCAAGGGAACTATTATTGAGGTATATTTTCTGCTCTTCTAATTGAGCTTTATTATGGCACAGAATGTAAGGCATTTTGAACTGATTCAAACTTTCCCTTTTTATTTTCTGATGAGCTAATATGAATAGTTATCCAATCGATTCTTAACATTGTTTACTGCTACTTTAGGTGAATGTCAGTGAACTTGGTCTTGTCACACCCGCTGGGAAAGTTGTGTGGGGTAAGATAATTTGTTTTGTGCGCCTTGGTTGTATTGTAGCCGTTGAAATTTTAACTGAAATTAATGTGATTTGAATTTTGTTTGCCATGAATGCAGGTAAATATGCTCAGGTGACTAATAACCCGGAAAATGATGGTTGTATAAATGCTGTTTTGCTTGTTTAAGGTCATAGCAAGAAGAATCAGGATTCCAACTTGACTTTGAAGGCAGTGGTCAAGTACCTATATATGTTAACACTACTGTACAAGAGTTAAACAAACAAGTCACATAAATTTATTTAGTTCATTTGCAAGACAGCTTTTTGAGTTGTATTTTTATGTTATGGTTGATACTGCCAAATTTTATTGATGAATCACCGGTGCAGTTCTTAACTGATGCAAGCATGTATTAAGACAGACTTATATTTCAGGTACTAACAATTTCTTAGTTGGTTAAAATGCTTAAACGTGAACCGGTCTGGTCTGATATTGCTCCATGTAACCTAATTTGAAGATACAACAACACTCACCAACTGGGAATTCTGCAAATTAATTCCTCGGGATCTCTATGAGACCATAATTTCCAAGTGACTTACCCAATTTGAGCATTTTGAATTCGATAAAGCTAAAATTTTGCATACATGTTCTTTTCAGGGTACTTGAACTATCTTTGCACGTATGATTCTGAAATTATCAAAAATGTGGATTTGGTGCAGGTGCAAGTTGCTACTAAAGTTGTGTATGATTTGTCTAGCATTCTAAGACAATGTTTCAATAGGAGAACCATTTTTATGCATTAGCAAAATAGAACATCAACATAGTACTTTACATTAATAACACAATCAATGACTCAAAAATACCTTTACGTGAGTTTAGAAACAATCACGTTTTCTGTATACTACACAGTATGTCTGAGCTAAGAACTCATTAGCAAAGAAATTTTAACAAGTGAAACTGGTGAGGTCACATAATGATTAGTAATCATGAATTTAAAACACCCAATCAACATAATTCAATTTGATTTTAAGGGTACCATCTTTCTTGAAAGTTTTATAGGGTTTGCACTCTACAAATTTCTCTTGAAATTTAATAGAAAGTATTAAATTCGAGTATTGTATTTAGCCCAATTCGGACATTTGGCATGTAACTGAGAGTTGTTAATATTTATATTTTATTTTGTAATGGATGCATGCATGATGATGTTACAGTTCTACTTAGTTTTTTTTGTTATCAATCTAATATAATAATTAAGTTGTTTAAACTTAAATATGGTTTAGTTCATCCCTTTTGCAATTTGGGTCTGGATAATTAAAATTCCAAAGTATCCAAATTAACTCTTTTAAAAAGAATAAAGAATCGAAAAAATTGAATAAAAAAAAAATGGTCAATTTTTTATTTTGCTACTTAAATGAAATATGACGTATTTCGATCTAAACTCCTGCAACAACTCACCCACCCAACCCGAATGTCCATAAACCGAAAGTCTTCTTAAAAGAAATAGGTCTATAAAATGTAATCCACGAATTCTGTCGAATAAGATTTCTTTTTTCCCCTCGAACTCGATAAAACATGATTGATGAATATGGGGAACGTTATGGAGAGTTCTATCTTAGCTCATGAATGCCTCATATATACATGTAGGTCAAATAAGAGGTGATGTTTTTGGTAGTAAAAGTGGTGAATAAATAATAGAAAAATATTTGGTACCGAGACAACCAGATATAAAACGTAAGGAGAGAAATATATAATATATAAAATGTGAAGATACAATATATATAAGTTGGTAGAAGTAAAATTATAAATAATAATGACTAAGAACATACTTTTAAATACTTTTGAGAAGAAAACATCAATCAAATACCCATTAAGTTGGGGAGGACTAGAAAGAATCTATAAAAAAAAATAAAAATTCATTAACTATTTTAACTATTAGTTTACTAAACACTTCTAATTAATTTAATAGATTAGTTAGCGTATAAACTTTCACAACATTCAATTAATAATTTATAAGTTTTATACTAACTTATTGATTAGTTTTGCTATACATATCATAGTAAAAACTTAAACATATATCGAACTTCAGATATTTGGAGATACATACATGTGTTGGGTTTCACGCGCAAGTTATCCTAAATACGTCAATAAAAAATTATAATAATAACATTATGAGTGAAACATTAGCATGTTAATAAGAAATTAAATTTTAATTTAATAATCAACTATTTCTACTAAGGTAAAATTTTAATTGACTGATGGCCCACTGTGTGGTAACAACAATCAACAAAGTGGAAGCGAATCTCTCAACAATTGTTCACTGTGAAGCTAACATAGTTGTCCAATTAGAAGCTATGATGGTGTGTCTGTTGACAGAATTGGAAATTTCAACAACCGAATTATGAATTTAATATTACAAATAATTACTTAATTATAATTTTTTTTAATATAGTAATTATACCTTGTTTGAATTCACCATTGCATATCTTGAAAATGTTACCTTACCCTATATTGTGACGAAAGCATAATTAAACAAGTAGGTTGCATGCATTCATTTCCACGGTCTAATCTCCAAAAAATGATTAATTTAATTGAAGATATCATTGTATAGATTCTTCTGTAACATATTTGTCGGTTGGTTCAATTGAAATTTTAAGTTGTGTTATTAGTTGGAATCACTATTTGTAACATTGGGAGAAGCAAATTAATACTTCATTGAAAGTCACAGCAACAGTGCAACACTAGTTAAATCATTTTAGTAGTTAAAAATGTGATATAAAACTATTTTTAACTTGTCATAATCTTTTCTAAAAAATATTAAATTTAAATTTAAAAATAGAAATGAAAATAATATACAAAAATGAAGAAAATCCCTAGAAATTATCCTATTAAAAAATTAATTGAAAACATTCTCGTTAAATAGAAGAGCCCCACAAATATTCCAATGCGATAGCTATTCTAATTTACGTGGACAGAGGGATTATTGTAATTATATATTTTTAATGTAATAAATATTTTTATTTTTAATAAAATCTTAACATTTTTAGCTATCAATTTTACAATTAAGAATAATCCTTAACATTAATGGGCTTTTTTATTTTTCAAAAACGGTTAAGAAGTTGTGTATCCCAATTCTGATTGTTAATGTTTTTCTATTAAAACATAATTTTTTTAATTAATTTTGTTTAAATTATTGTGCCATAAATTATAATTTTAGTCATTCGTTTTATTTTAAAATTAAACTTAATTATATTTTTTACTCCAAAGTTTTATAATCTATTGAATTTTGCTCTCAAACTTTTGTTTTCTACATTTTTCTCTCAAACTAATATGTTCTTGTGAATTGTGCCCTTTACTTAAATTTTCATAAAATTATTTGAACTTAATTGTATATTTTTATACTCAAACTTATATGATCTTACATTTTATTCCTTAAAGTTGCACAATCTCACAATTTGGTGAGATTTAATGAAGGACACAATTTGCCAGAACGTGTTGATTATTAGGGAAAAAACGACAAAAAAAAATAAATAAATAAAAAATTAGGAAGACGGAGGAGAGGTGAAAGTCATATGATTGTTAAACTTTGAGAGGGGCACAAAGTAACATTTTGCTCTATAAATTATTAGTTAGTTTATGTTGTGATGCTGGAAAATTTTATTTTTTATTTTTAATTATTTAATAATTAGCTTCATATTAAAAATAATATATGCTTAGATGATAGTGTAAAGTATATTATTTGTAAAATTAAATATATATAAATAAAATAAATTTTTGAAATAAAACATTTTAGTTAATAATAAAATCATACGTCTTAAAGAAAATAATGATTGGTTAAAACAGTTTATCAAAGTTGAAGATAGATAATAATATTTTACATTCATAAAATCAAAATTTATTGTTTCAAATTTGAGTAAAATATTTTATCAATTTAATTCGAAATATTTAAATGAAGTTTATAAATTAAAAAAGTAAGATATATTGAAAAATAATATATTGAAAATTTTATTGAAAAATATTAAATTCAAATAAAATAAAATAAAATATTAATAACCAAGTAAACAAATACGTAATAACTTTGTTTTTCAATTTCACAAATATTAATTTGTTTTATTTTCTTATCTGCAATCTTTTTTACGTGTATTGCTATTATTCACGTTACCTTACTAGAAAAAATATGATAAACATATTTTATTTAGTTAATATTTATCCCTCTAGTATTATTATTCTTATATTAAAGTTTTGTTTGAAAATTAAAATATTTTTATGTAAAATTTTTATTACTTATGATATGACATAAATATAAAATACTTAAAATTGAGTTTTATTTTTATTTTATCAAATAAAATATTTTTAATTAATTTCACTTTTAAAAAAGTAATAAATATTTGAAAGAGCTAAATAAACAAAACAAAAATGAGAGTTTAATAGTATCTAATAAAAAAAATTAATTGTTAGAAGATTTTCACAAATCAAGTTAATAAATAAATTTTTCTACAAGAATTTTCAAACAAGATATTGACTAAATAATTAAAAAATATGTTTGAAAAAATTATTCAATAAATAAAACATTGTTAACACTTGGACAACATGTTTATAGCCTAACAACTTATAAGAGAAAAAAATAATACAAAAGTTTTATACTATTTCACTAAACTAAATTGTCCATTAAAATACTTAAGTTTTCACTAATCAATTTACAAAATCACTTCTGAATCAATCTAAATATGCTTTCTTTTAAAGTCATTTTTAACTCAAATCCAAATATTCTTTAAAAATAAATCACTCCTTATTTTCACAAATAAATAATTATTTGAAAGATATAAATAATTCTGAAAGAGAATATCATATAAATTCACATTGAATTATAATTTTTTATTGAGTAAACAATATAAAAACTTAATATGCATTTAAGAAAATGTGTTTATAGAAACCAAATATTCTATCTTTTTCGATTCAATTATTTAGAGATTCAATATGATAATTAAAACTTGAGTTACTTTTAGTCATATCAAATTCTCTTTTTATTTTATACACACAGTCCTTTATATACTATAAATCATCACTGTGCGTTCTCTTTTTAAAATAATGTCTAACTTTTTGAAATTAGAATATTAAATTTATAATTACAATAAATGCAATAATTTATACAAGTATAAAAAATATTTGAGAGCAGACATCAAATATAGTTGGACTTATAAGACTTATTAGACACTTTGAAATTTATCATATGAAACGCCAAGAACAAATATAAAGCAAAATACATTTTCTTTAAACACTTAAATAAATTTTTTTGTGAACATTCTAGAGAACAACTATAAATCTGTTCGTTTCTGGATGATACACTTCTGTCAATGTTATATAGTTTTTTTCTTTTTTTTTTTTTTTTAGAATAAAATTATTTTATTCTAATATTTTTTCCCATCAAAATATCAATATAAATCTTAATCATAATTATTTAATGTTTATTATCTTTAAATTTAATCATAATTACTTAATATTTATTATCTTTAAAAATTTAAACCCATTAAAAAATTAAGAGGTCAAAGACCTAAAGTTTTAAGTTTCAATAATCAAGTTTTAAATATTATAAAATATAAAATAATAAATAATTATAAATTATAAATAAAAAATAATGTTAAATAAATAAAACCACTCACCGTAGAATAGTGAGTAAATAAAAAGACTCACCGTAAAAAAAAATTAATTTCTAAAAAAACACAATTAAAATGATAATGAAAACTTTAACTTTAAACATTTTTTTTTCTTTATACTGAGTAATAAAATTATTTTAATATTTACATAAATAAAACATTATTATAATGTATATTTTTATACGCAATTAATATAAGTATGTGTTAATATATCAACTATAAAAGTAAATATTTATATTATTTGTCGAAGTGAAAATTTTATATACGTAAATAATTGCATGAATAAATATTGTGAAATAAATATATATTGTCACGTAAATAAGGATATTTAGAATAATAAAATTTATAAAAAAAATTATTTATATTATAATAATTTATAAAATACTCTTTTTAATAATTATAGTCTTCCAAAATGTAGAACATATTTAGTTTAATTAATATGCTTGCGATCACATGTGCATTCTCCACCAGGATTATAAAAGTGTAGATCACGGTCCTTATCTTTTAAAAGATTATTTGTCTTTTATTTTATAAAATTTGAGTGATTTCAATCTTTCTAAAAGGTTATTATTTTTAATTTTGGGACACGATTTTTAAAAGTTTTTACAATTAAAACATAAATGTTGCCCTTCTAAAATAGCTATACCCCAAGGGTGTTTCTTTTAAATAAATGTTCACATAATTTGATCTAAAGACTAAACCATAATTTTCTTTCGTATGTTATTCTAAAATATAAAAAGTTCACTTCCTCTCTAATCTTTAAATCTATATCTATTCTCATGATCGTTTAACATGAAATAACTCATTTTGTGATGCTTATAATCTTAAGTATGTTACTCTATTTTCTTGCATACAAAGAATAAAGAAAAAGAGAATTAGATGATAAAAGAAGAGAAGATAATATTATTTTTCCTTTTTTATTACCAATATTTTATTTTAAAGAGAGTTACAAACAAAGTTGATTTCTAAGTTTGGCTTGTAACTCTTCTTACTAACTGAAATAGTCGTTTGACTATGTCATAAATAAGCTTCAAACATTTTTTTTTTAATAGATTTAGTATTTTTAAAACACTATTCCAAGTAGCGTTTTGAAAACGTTAGCTTCACTGATCTATTCAGTTTTATCCTTAATATATTTATTAAATTTTCTTATTACACTTTTTAAATAAAGTAGGATTCAAATATTTTTTTTAACATTATTGAAATGATTTTATGATATAATTTAAAATTAAAAGTGAAATATAATTACAATAATTATAACTACTGTATAATTTAAGGTATTAAACATGGAAGAATCTTATTAGTTAATATCCTGGGACTATTAGTTAAGAAATTAAAACTAAAAATATTTAATATATAAATTATCGAAAATATAAAATTTATTTTAGATAATAAATTTTATAAAATTTAGTAATATATTTTTTAATTTATCAAATGATCAGAGAGCATTAAAGAAACAAAGGAAAAGAAATTTCAGCGCAAAAAAAAAAAAAGGGCAGTTAGTCACGAAAAGCCCTCGTGGTTGATCTTCCAAGTCCCGAACTACTTCTTCCCTTTTTTATTGTATTAAAATAGACTCTAACCCATTATATATATGAGAACTTGACGATGGTTTTGCTGCGGAGATCCGTCACCTTTTTCATTAGTCTTTGTTTTAAGCTTGAACAAGGGCTTTCTATCTGTTTGAGTGACTTGAAGACACCAAAATTCTTTTTGTTGAATCGTTCTCTGTTTTGAGAACACTGTTACGTCGCCACCATGGTTCGTTCTTCTACGTCAATTTTTCACTCCTTTGGTTAAATCTTCTCCATATTTGTTTTTTTTTTTTATTTTGGTTCTTAACTTGTTATGGTATGTGTTGTGTGAATTATAGCCGCAAGGAAATTACATAGAACGTCACATAAGAAATTATGGGTTACCGTCTCGATCACTTCGAGCGTAAGCGTAAGAAGGAGACGGGTCAAGTTCACAAGCGCTCGGCGATGACACAAAAGGTTTCACTATTCTTCTTCCTCTCTTTCTCTTTATTCTGTTTTTATTTTTATTTTTTGAAAATTTAATTTAATTTAAATTGTTTTTATTAACCTAGTTTTGTTGTTATGATTCTAATAACAATTGAATTTTTGTTAATTTGAATTGAACAGGCTATGGGTATTAAGGGCAAAATCATTGCCAAGAAAAATTATGCTGAAAAAGCGCAGATGAAGATGACGTTAGTTGTTTTATTTTTACTCCCATTCTATTTTTATATTTAGCCCTTGTTTTCTTCATTGTTTGTTATGTCTTGACCATTTTTTAGTTTTTTCTTTGATAACTGTAAGACCAGAGTTACTTGATTTTTTTTTTTTTAAAAATTGATTAGAAAGAACTTAATTTAGTTTTTTTCTTGGGCATGCAGGTTTCTACCGATGCTTTATTAAGGATTTCAGTAAGAAAACCCTTCCATTATCCATCCAACTTGCTTCAAAAAGATGTGGATTTTAATTTTGATGATCGATGTAGAGAGGCTTTTGATTGCCTTAAAAGAGCATTGACCACAACTCCTATCATTTCAGGCACCTGGCTGGACAGTTCCTTTTAAGCTTATGTGTGATGTATCAAATTATGCATTGGGAGCTGTCCTTGCACAAAAAGTAGACAAGCTGCCTAGAGTGATATATTATGCTTCCAGGACTTTAGATGTTGCCCAAG
Organism: Hylodesmum podocarpum; assembly: GCA_026586105.1. Classification (NCBI taxonomy): domain Eukaryota; kingdom Viridiplantae; phylum Streptophyta; class Magnoliopsida; order Fabales; family Fabaceae; genus Hylodesmum; species Hylodesmum podocarpum. The sequence continues at coordinate 169,507 of JALJEV010001384.1, forward strand.
CAAATTACACTACTACAGAGAAGGAGCTTCTAGCCAATGTTTTTGCTTTTGACAAATTTAGATCATATTTGCTTGGTTCTCATGTTATTGTTGTTGAACTTAAAGCTTGAAGATGCTTGGGTGTCTGTCTTGTTGTTTTGATTTTGATGCTATGTAATTTTGATTTCTTATATTATATGTAACTAGGTGTTTCCTATGTATTGATTGTTTAGTTTAGGCTTGTATATGGTTGTTGGTTGGAATGCCCTAGAGAGCTAAGTAAATCTTGTGTGATTTCTCTTTATTCAAATGTTTGGTTTTCTCTCTTAAAATGTTTTGAAAAAGGTCTTTGTAACCAACTGAGGTAATAGATTACCAACAGAAGGTAGTCAACTACCAACAGTGGGTAACAGAGTGGGGAACCCTCATTTGTCTCTAGAGTAATCGATTACCCCCTCGGGTTAATCGATTACCCTGAGCAAGAATCACCTAGGAAGAGCTTTGTTCTCTGGTTCAATCGATTACTAGTTTTTTGGCAGTCGATGTAACAACCCAATTTTTATTAATAATAATAATAACAATAGTAACAATAATAATGCTAATAATAATTGAATTATAACGTCTCAATCTAATAATATTGAAGAACAGATTTTATGTTATTTCTGGATCTTATTTAAAGAATGAATACAATATGAATTTATAGACTAAGTACAACTTAATCAAGGAAATATGAAATAAGTAATTAAAGTGATACAAATCAAATCACCACAAAATCTGTTCTAAATCACCACCATATCTGTTAGAAAAGTAGAATCTGCACTAATTAAGAAAATAATTATCTTTAACAAATAAAAATAATGAAAATTGATTATGTAACATTATAATTTTAATAGGTAGTAAATGCCCAGGGGTGGTTGAGCAGCTATAAAAGGGTGAGTCTGCTGCACTTTCTGGTCACACATCCTTTCTCATTTTTTCTATCTTTCCTTTCGTTCTCTCACGCTCTAGTATTGTCTTTCCCCGAAAAGGAGATTGAAGTTCCTAATGAGAGGGTGAAGATTGGAACTCTACCAACTTCAGGTTTTCTTCACACATAGTGTCTCAATTCAGGTTAGGGTAGTTCATAATTTGATGATAATATTGAGTATGAGTGATCAATTGTTTCTACATATTGTTTTTTGTAATTTTGATGATGAAATTCATTGGGTATTATGATTGTGGTTCTATTATTGGGTTATTGTTATTATGAGTTCCTGAGTATTGTTGGTTTGGAAATTGTGATTAATTATGTGATTGTTTTATTGAATAAATTGGATTATTATGCTCTAAAGGTAGCTTTTGTGATGGGATTGGTATACTGTGAATGAGTAAGTGAATGAGGGTTAGGAAAATCAGAGAAATGAAATCCTAAAATATGAGACTTCTAGGGATTGAAGATTAACTTTTTAAATTACAATATTTTTATACTAAGAAATCTTGAACCCCTTTTTTATAGTTGTGAGAACCTTTGGTTAATTAGAAAATTCAGAGAATAAATATTTCCTATTAAGAACCCTTTAAATGAGAGACTAGTTATAAGAATTCAATGATAATGAGTATGCCATGAGTAATGATTTCTTTATGGTTAATTATGTGATTGGCGTGATTGTTCAATGTAGTTAATTTTCTGATTTTGGTATTAGATTTTCATGATATCTTATTACTCATAGGGTTTGAGTAGAGTTGAAATGAATATAGAACTGTTAGTGTGTTCCTACCATTGTGATAAATATGTTTAGTAAAAAGGTGGTGATATTTATTGAAAAGGGATATGATGACTGAATCTTATTTAGGATAAAAGGATATGGTTAGGTATATATATAAAGATGGCAAAATGAGGAGGACCCACATGAACACATATGCACAGTTATCACTAACTATATTGATGATTTGATCTATTACTGTTTTAATTCAAGGTTATTGTAGTGTTTCATTTGGTGAGTGAGACATTGTAATAAGTGTTAAGAGATTGCATAAATGTATGAGGTTAAAGAAATAGTAAGAGAAATTGGGACAATAACTAGATATTTAGATTTTTGAGGTATGAAGGTTGACTTTGGTAATTTAGGGCTTGGATTAAGCATTGGTCAATGTATAAATATATAAATAAATAAAACTTTGAGGTTGAATTTTGATTCTATAGAATTCCACAAGTTATTATTTTTGGTTCCCTTAGTGCATTCTTCCTTCTTTGTATTGTTGACAACTGTAATGACGTGTGTGTGAATGACATGTGAACTAAATTTATTGATGTTAAGGGAAATGATTGATGTGGTTTGAGAGATTAATTTTGAGGGTCATGTTGCATTGATGATTCGTTTAGGTTCATGATAATCAGTGAAAATTACTTGAAAGTGAAAGGGATGGATGCCTCCTCCTATGGTGAGGAGTGAGGTTGCCCCTGGTGAACATGTTTGTAAAATATGGTGTTTTAAAAATGAGAGAGATTATCATGAATGCTAAACGTAATGAAAATGTTTTCGAAAGGTGAAGATGAATGGAACTAGTACAGTTGGTCCCTGACGGGTCGTTGTAATGGCCTAGGACTTAGAGGGTATTCGCGGTGGGCAAAGCTCCCATTATGGCTGATCACCATGAGTGAGAAGTGACTCCTGTTGCAACACTGGTTGCCCTGATTGTAACTGAATAGTGTTTCTAGTGAGAGTGTCAGAGGTGACATGTACTCCTAGCATCGCTCAATTGTTTTCATGGTACCACATGGCATGAGAGTGAAATGTGAGTGACATGCATCATATTGGGTTACATAGTTAATTGTGATAAGTTGGTAATTAAAATTTCATGTCTTCTTTATATCTGTTGTTTGTGTGTATTGTTCCTATGATTTTATTATTATCATTAAATTATGAGCTAACCCTATGGTTGTGTCTGTGGTTGACACATGTGATGACCCCGTGAACAGTTGAGCAGATGAGCAGTTGCTTGAAGAAACCAGGTCGTAGGCCAGAGGAGAACCTGATTTGTTGAAGACATCATGATGCTATTACTTTCTTTTTTGTTCATGAGTATTTTTTCTATATATGAATGGTAGAAGTTTAAGACTTTTTATTTTATGAGAAATTTACATTTATAGTTGTAGAAACTATACTTGAGAAATTACTCTATGAAATAAGATTTGGTTTGTTATCGAATGATGTATTTAATCATCGTAGAGAAATTTAGAGTATTTAGATGGAGAAGCTGAGGGTGTTACAATCGATTACCACTATCAGAAAGTCATGAAATTGCCTAAATTGAGTTTTAAATGAACATATAAATACCCCTCTTTCGAAAATCATTTCATAATTCTTGGAATACAAGTTTTGGAAAAGTTCTTACACTTTCATATTCTCTCTAAACTGAGTTCATCTTTTTCTCCAAGAAACCCATAAAGAACTTCAAGAAGTTTTCATAAAAAGGAAAACTTGATCGACCTTTCTAATTGGTTGGCATTCATAGTGTTCATACATGATCAGATCTACACACAGGTGTTTTCTAACTGATCTTTTGTTTCCATTTTTGGATTTGGGTTGATTACTCTAGGAGAGAGGTCTCTTTAAATAGAGTAAGGTTCTTTGAGAAGGGTTTTCTCAAAGGTTTGATCTTGGAGGTGCCAAGGTCAAAGAGAACGGTTCTTTGGGTTAAAGAATTGGTGTTTTGGGTGTTTTAATTTCGTTTTTGTGTTGCTTGTTACAGAGTGAATGTAAAAGAACGCAAAAGGGATCGTTATAGTGGAAAATCGATCGCAACAGTTGTTGAGTTGGGACTGGATGTAGGCAGCGGACCGAACCAGTATAAATCACTGTGCATTCTTCTTCTCCCTTCTACTCTTTATCTTTTGCCTTACTGATGCAATCCTCAAGGAGAATAGCATAAAAGTTGCGGATCTTCATGCTTCAATGGAGGCTTGGACAAATGAAAAAGAAGCTCAAGGCCTCAAGGAGAAAAAGAAATAGAAAACGGAAGGAGTTTAGAGATGGAAGCGCCATGGCAAGTGCCAATAAGCTAGAGGTGGAACCGCCACAATGGACAAGGAAGCCATTGATGAGATTTAAGGTTCTTCACAAGAACACAAGAGAGAATACTCTCAAAGAATAAGCACTTAGCTTAATTCAATATTCAGAAATTTTATCAAAAGTGTTTGAATTACAAAGGAAATCCTATTTATACTACTAAGGTGTGGTGCTTAGCTTGCTATGGAAGGAACTAATGTCCACCCTTGGATTAGATTCTAATCTAATGGCTATGAAGGGAAGCTTGTGGTGGAAGCTTGATTAGCTTGGAGGACAAGGATCAATCCTCCACCCTTGGATGTAGATCCTCATCCAACGGTTATGACATCAAGCTTGCACTCCAAGCTTTTAAGCTTAGCCCTTGGATTAGTATCCTCATCTAATGGTCATGGTGCCAAGCTTGCACTTCAAGCTTCTAAGCTTAACCCTTGGATTAGAATCCTATCTAAGGGTCACTAATTATTTGTTTATTACAAGTTTAGGCCCAAATTAAATCCTTAAAACAATTACATAATTGAAAGAAAACTATTAATAAGCCTAAACATTAAAACATTTCGCTGAAAATTCCTGGAAGCATTCCAACGCTAACTTCAACCTCATTTTCCAACTAGTTGCAGTTCGAATTGGTTTTTGGTGTCTTCATAGCTTTTGTAGCCCTTGAAGTCTTCTTTAATATGGCACCAAGAACGCCTCAATTGGACTTGTGTAGCTCGAGTTATGATCGAAATACCGAAACAGGTCAGATGCAAAAATCAGTAGCGAATTTTATTAGAAACCCAAAATTGAAAAGTAAGGTTGAAGAGTTTGGTTGGACTTTTAGAGATGGTCCTCCATCAAACCCTCCTTCTTATGGTCAACTTGTCCTCAAGTTGGCTTGAGCTCCACCTACAATAAAATTCCACCCGGATCAAAGATTAAACACACCCTTTCAAGTTTTATATTTAATAACAAAGTGTATTTTCTACTCATATCATTAATACAATCAAGAGAATTTAGGGAAGAATATAATTTTTGCTTCAAGACATGAGCGAAATCCCAAGTGATCTTTAATTTCTTCTTAAGGTGTGTTGACATTTGTCTTCCATGAAGTGTGGAAATTTTTTATGTGCCCTCCTTCTTAGATTCTTCCAACACCCTAAAATATTCATCCTTATGAAAATATTGGTTAATAGGCACAATCAAAAAATCTAAATTTTCATACTCAAGAATTGTTTGAGGCTTAAAGCCACAATACTCTAGTGTATAATATGAAATCTCATCTTTATTAGAAATGAAAGGATTAGTAAGTGATAAGGAAATTTTCTCAAAAGGTAATGCAAATTCTAAAGGTATTTCCTTTTCATGATCATAATTGTTCCAAGGCTCATTTGTACACAACTCTTTATTAGAAATCAAATCAAAAGGAAGTTTATAAAGATGATCACTAGCATCTTTAATTGAAGTATTAAGTTCATTCCTTTCAACTTCTTCACACAAGAGATGATCAATTTGCTCTTTGGAATCCTCTTTTGGCACAACACCTACAACATCCTCAAAGAAAGAATCAAATGAAGGGTTAATATAAGCAAGTAATAAATCATCTTTATTCCTCATTTGTTTTTCCAACAATTCTAACTCTCTAACTCTTCTCAAACAAACTTGAATTTCTTTTTCCCTCAATTCTTTCTCTTTTATCTTCCTTTCCTTCAACTCGTTTTCCTTTATCTCTTTTTCTCTTCTTTCATACTTAGTTTCTTTTGTATCATACTCTTTCTTTTTAGTCTCATATTCAAATCTATGGCTCACTCTTTCACTTCCACTTCTTCTATGAACTTCTCTTCTCCTTTCATGCTCTTCTCTTTCCTTTCTCTCATGGTTTTCTCTCAAGGTTTTCTCCTTCCTCCCATGATGTTCACGGTTTCTACCAGACTTCTCAAAGATCCTCTTATCATGCTCCTTTCTCAACCTCCTTTCCTCCTTTTCTCTCCTTCTTTGGTCGAATCTCTCTTCCAAAGTTGTGTGAATCATGGTACTCATCAATCCCACCATCTTCTTTTCTTTAGGTGAGAGATCATTCCATACACTAGGAGAACTTTCCATGGCTGCACAAAGAAAGGTTAGATAACAAGTACAAACATATAAAAGATCCTTGCCACTCTCTAAGTGTTTCACTCTAGTAGCACTCGTGTATCACACTTTCAAGACTCTTTCTCAAATGTTCACTCTTGTCTTTTTCCACTCAACCTCTCTTTATACTCTTGTTCAAACCTCTAATCAATCATTCAAGGTTCAAGTATCCAAAGTGAAAGAGGAACGGTTCTAGAGTCAAGCTTAGGAATTCCAAGAAATACAAACTCAAGACAAAACTTAGGAGTCCAAAAATGACAAGCAATAAAAGGTACTCAATGAACAAAATTTTGGCTACTCAAATATAAGAAGTTTATATGTGACAAAGGCACTAAACTACTGCAGTTTGGACAGCCACAAATAATGCTTAAAAACTGGAAAATTATGGCAACACCGAAGACAAAATTTCAAGCCAATTTAATAGCAATTTGAAACTGGATTTTTAGGCAAGTTTCAAGTGAATTTTTGTGAAGTGATTTTAAATGATTAGGTGCAGTTTTTCCACCACTGTACAGCCAAGTAATATGCTCAAAATACAGGGGAAAAAATAGAGTTTCAAGTTACCAAGCACATCACACACCACAAGTTCAAGAATCTAGGCTACTAGCAATCTAAACTCAAGTTTTGGTGATAATGCTTAGTCCTGAGTGTCTCTAGTGTTCTAAGTCCTTTGAACCACTAATTTTGGGAGTGTTTAGAGGTTCAATTTGTCAAGTTACTCCACTGCACAATTAGGCTTTAATTTCACTAAAATCACTTTTCATTTGTTCTTTTTCTAGTCACTTGAATTTTCACTAGAATTTCACTTTTCTTGTTTTCTCTTCTCTTTAATTTTTCTTGTGATTCTTTTTCTTGTAATCTTTCTTTTGATTTTCTTTTTCCTTGACTTTTTATACTTCTTTTCTTGACTTTCTTTTGCTGGACCGAATTTAGAAAAACCTAAGACTAAAGCAAAATTAAGTCTAAAATTACTAGTAAGCTAGATTAAGCATGGTGATAGCTACTTGAACTTGTAATGCACAATTCTTAGCACGTAAATCATGTGAACAGCACCTCAAACACATTCAAATCATGGATTCACGAATTGAACAAGGATTTGCATGGTTCAAATGAAGCAAAAGCAAGACACATGTGAAAAATTACTAGAACAAGCTTAGGAAGAAATTTAAACGGTGAATTCACAAGAAATTGGTAGGAATTTTAGATCTAGGATTTTTTTAACATGAAAACTCAAACTCAAAATGAAGACAACTCAAGAAACATGTGAAGAACTCAAACAAGTTCATACAACACGGATCTACACAAGAAATTGAAGAGAAAATGAAAATTCAAAGTAAGGAAAATCAAACTGGATAGGATGCTCCAATTGAAGTAGAACAAGCTCTAGATATCAAATTTGATGCAATCCTCAAGGAGAATAGCATATAATTTGTGGATCTTCATGCTTCAATGGAGGCTTGGACAAATGAAGAAGAAGCTCAAGGCATCAAAGAGAAAAAGAAATAGAAAACGGAAGGAGTTTAGAGATGGAAGCGCCATGGCAAGTGCCAATAAGCTAGAGGTGGAACCGCCACAATGGACAAGGAAGCCATTGATGAGATTCAAGGTTCTTCACAAGAACACAAGAGAGAATACTCTCAAAGAATAAGCACTTAGCTTAATTCAATATTCAGAAATTTTATCAAAAGTGTTTGAATTACAAAGGAAATCCTATTTATACTACTAAGGTGTGGTGCTTAGCTTGCTATGGAAGGAACTAATGTCCACCCTTGGATTAGATTCTAATCTAATGGCTATGAAGGGAAGCTTGTGGTGGAAGCTTGATTAGCTTGGAGGACAAGGATCAATCCTCCACCCTTGGATGTAGATCCTCATCCAACGGTTATGACATCAAGCTTGCACTCCAAGCTTTTAAGCTTAGCCCTTGGATTAGTATCCTCATCTAATGGTCATGGTGCCAAGCTTGCACTCCAAGCTTCTAAGCTTAACCCTTGGATTAGAATCCTATCTAAGGGTCACTAATTATTTGTTTATTACAAGTTTAGGCCCAAATTAAATCCTTAAAACAATTACATAATTGAAAGAAAACTATTAATAAGCCTAAACATTAAAACATTTCGCTGAAAATTCCTGGAAGCATTCCAATGCTAACTTCAAGCTCATTTTCCAACTAGTTGCAGTTCGAATTGGGTTTTGGTGTCTTCATAGCTTTTGTAGCCCTTGAAGTCGTCTTTAATATGGCACCAAGAACGCCTCAATTGGACTTGTGTAGCTCGAGTTATGATCGAAATACCAAAACAGGTCAGATGCAAAAATCAGTAGCGAATTTTATTAGAAACCCAAAATTGAAAAGTAAGGTTGAAGAGTTTGGTTGGGCTTTTGGAGATGGTCCTCCATCACTTATGTTATTCGTTATCATCGTTTAATATCTGCAATACGTCCGGTAATTGACTCGGTAATAAACTAAAACTAGAATAGTTAGATACTGCTATTGATTACGCTGCATATTGATCGCTAACGTGTTTCTTATTCTTTCTTTTGTTGCTTTCGCTGTGTATCCTTGATATATCTTGTTTCTCTGTATTGAGGTTTAGATAGTAAATCAAGAATAGTTTTGGTTGAATTAAAAGAAAGTAGAAACGCATTAAAATTGGGCTACCTAGGAACTAAAATCTATTCACCCCCTCTAGATTCACCCGTAGGGACAATCAATTGTGTATACTGAACATGCAGCTCTAAAGTACCTGCTGAAAAAGGCTGAATCAAAGCCTAGGTTGATTAGATGGATGTTGTGGCTCCAGGAGTTTAATCTGGACATCCGAAATCGGAGTGGAGCACAAAATTTGGATGCAGATCATCTGAGCATAATTGAGAGAGCTGAGGATGCAGATGATCCATTACTTTCTGGATGAGAGTTTGTTGTCTGTTTCTACTTCTTACCTCACCACCTGATGCAAACCCATGAGGAACTTGTAAGGGATCTTCATGAATAAGCAAAGGGGTGCCCCAATCTTCATTCACCAATGTTCAATCACTCTTAAACAGCGAAATAACTCAATATATAG